>ML356778.1:0-88172 GCA_005239505.1 Nicotiana paniculata
TAAAATACAACAGATGGAATTGGTTCTTCTAGCTGGTTCAAGTAGCTCCAGATTCGCACTCTCTAATCTGGCTCGAGCGGCTTGCAAAATTTCTTCACGAATTTTGCTCTCAATTCTTGATAAATTTCTGCTTTTGTGCATCTGTATAAAATAAGAACAATCTACAATTTATAGGAGTTAGTAGATAAGGATTTAACTAGAATCCTAATGCAACNATCTATGTCACCTATGATGGACCTGGTTCATCTCAGAGTTTCTTTTGTCAATCTTCAAAACTATATCATTTCTTGGGCCAACACGTCTGAATCAAGACCTCCAACTTAATTCTGGTCAAGAAAATGCCATTCCCCGAGGAATGGAACATGAAACGTAAGTGCAACTTCGTCACTGGTACTTACTGTTTTACTTCCTTTATTCCCTTTTTGACTCAAGTTCTCTTTTCACCGTGCAACTTCCCCTTGGTTCCCCGGTACAATTCCGGACCTTGCAGGTTGGGTTAGACAACTGACCTCCATCTCTTCTCACGTCGAGTGTTGTTGGCGTGATTTGGCCAGGGGTCAATGGGAGGCTAAAAACCACGGTGAGCTCTTTTGCTTGTATATCGAGGTTTCCCTCGTAATGTACTCCTTATTAACTTGGTTTCTTTATGTGTAAGTCTCAGTGAAAACGTTGTTATGAGGCCACCTCTCCCTAGGGAAGAGGAGGTACTGAAGCCGACCAAAGAGAGGAAGAGGAGAAGAGCTTCCCCTACCGATACCCCAAAGCCAAAGAAAAACAAAGCTCGGAAGTCAAAAGTCGAGCCCTCAAGACGACCAAAGAGAGGAAGAGGAGAAGAGCTTCCCCTACCGATACCCCAAAGCCAAAGAAAAACAAAGCTCGGAAGTCAAAAGTCGAGCCCTCAAGACGACCAAAGAGAGGAAGAGGAGAAGAGCTTCCCCTACCGATACCCCAAAGCCAAAGAAAAACAAAGCTCGGAAGTCAAAAGTCGAGCCCTCAAGACGACCAAAGAGAGGAAGAGGAGAAGAGCTTCCCCTACCGATACCCCAAAGCCAAAGAAAAACAAAGCTCGGAAGTCAAAAGCCGAGCCCTCTGCTCCTCGTGTCGACATAGTTCAACGACTACGAGAGGAAGATGAAGAGGATGAAGATGATGGTTTCCCACTGGCAACCCGAAAGAGGGGAAGTACTGAGGCTTCCAGAGTGTCGAGCCGATGGAGCTCGAGGCGGCTCAATATCAGACCGAGGACATCTCAGAAAATGGTCCGAGTAAAGTCCCCGAGAAATCGGGTGGTGAGGATGCCCCTCGCCATGATAATCAGCCGACGGGTGTGCCCGAAGGGTCTAGCCCCGATACCATTCAGAGAGAAGATAATGTTTCAAGTGATTCACTTGGGATAATCAACATTGGCGATTCGCTGCTTGGCCCTACATTCTCCGAGGGGCAGTTTCAAGATGCTCGGGCCATGGAGACTCCCAACGTGGGTCTGGCCCATGAAGAGGATGACATATACTGGGAGTGTTTCACCAGGGTTGACGATGGTCCCAATCTGAATGCATCATTTGTTTTCGACGAGGCTTAGCGGCTTCTGAAACAACTAAGTTCCATTTCTTCGTATTTACACTTGTGTTTAATTAATAACTTTTCAAGCCTGACTTTCTTCTTTGCGTATAGGCCATGGTGCTCCACCGAGAAGCATATTCCAAATCCCAGGCTGAGCTATCCCGATGTGAGGCTGAGCTCAAGAAGCTCGTGGAGGAGAGGAATGGCCTCAAACACCTCTACGTTCAAAAGGAAGAGGAGATCATGACCCTTCGAGCCGAACTCACAAGAGCTCATCGAGATCAGACCGAATTCATCGAACGGGTAACGTAATTTCTTGAGAGTTTGTTACGTGTTAACTTGATTTTTGGTAATTAACCTTTTGGTTTTACAGGTTTAGCAGAAGGGTGAGTTGGTGGAGCAGCTTCGAGAGGAGGCTAAGATGAAGGAGGACGAAACTTTGGGGTGGAGACAGCATATGGAGCATCTTGCCTAGGAGAAGGACGCACTTCGGGCCCAACTGACTTCAACCGAGTGCCGGCTCCAAAGTGTGAAGGAGGAAAGTTTGGCTCGGGCCGCAAGATTGAAGAGCTCGAGGCTAAGCTAGTCACCGAGCTTTCAAAGGCTAAGTATGAGGCAGAGGCGTTTGTGGCCACTTACCGAGCTGATGCGAAGGCTGCCAACATTCGGGCACAGGAGATCTCAGCTACTGTTGAAGTCAAGTTTTCATGTGTTGTCGACCATGCTAGGAGACAACCCCGGAGAGAGATTCTCGAGGAAGTGCACGCTCGTGGCTTCACCTCTCAGCTGACATCGAAAGTGTCAAAGCTTTGGAGGTTGAAGCAACAACCTTATTTTTGATGAAGAGGATTCCGCTAGTGGTTCCGAGAGTGGAGAACATGGGGATGAGGCTGCCGAAGAAGCGGCTCCCAAAGATGTGGCTCTCGGGGTGGACTAGGCCTTTAGGATTTTCTTCTTTTGTATCTTTTTTGTGTAAGGCCTTGATTGGCCTTTTGTACATACTATTCGATATATAATAGAAAAAATTTTCTTCGAATGCCCTCACAGATTTCAAGTCCAGATATGTTTTTTGTCTTTATTGAAAATTTTGAAAATTTTTATTTCCAGAATTTTACTAACTTTAGCTCCTAGTCAGAGTAAACCCTTAAGCTTTTTGGTTGTACGAGGGTAAGTCCCCGAGCTCAAAAATACATTCGAGACCTTATCTCGGGTGACTTGATCGAATCCATAGATATATTATCTTTATAACCAAGTTCGAATGAATTTTCAACTTAGAATAAAGTAAACACTTAGGCTTCTATTAAATGATGGGTAAGTTTTGAGCTTACAGCAATATACCCCTTAGGGTTTTTCGGTGAATCCTCATGCTATAATTGACTTTATTTGAGCTTGGAATAGCGGAACCCTTGGTCCAAATCGAGTGAGAACGAGGTCTAGAACTCTAATTGTATTTTCCCTTGGGCTCTTTAGATTGGGCCGATTCGGCCTCTAAATGACTATTATTTTCCCCTTTTCGGCTAAAAGACTTAGTGAAATTTTTTTTATGCCTTAGCTTTTTTTTATACTCGTTGGATTTTCCGAGGGTCCGATGATTGGAACCCTTTTTTTTCTTTTTTGTGTCTCAAAATGTTTGCGTTAAGATAGTTCGACACCTCTTGAGGTTTTTTGAAGGCTGATATTATCGAAGCCTTTTAGTTTTTTGAGGTCTGATTTTATCGAAACTCTTTTTAATTGCTTTGCCGAGGGTAGTCTTTTAACCCGTTTTTAAAGTATTTGAAGACCTTTTGTTTATTGTGGAATTCGGACGTCTCCGAGCCGCATTATTTTTGTTGTATCCTTTAATACGGTTGTAGCCTTTAATATGGTCGTAGCCTTCGGGTGCGTCTCTTGGACTTATTTCCCGATAACATTTAGAACTTGTTTGAAATGTTAGTCCCCGAGTATGATGGCCTTGGCCTATATATCAAGGGGTGCCTCTTTGAGGTCTTGTGACTTCGAATTTAGATAACTCGAGTATGCAGTCCTCGAGTGTTAGAAGTACATTTGTACTTGGCTCTTGAGCCATTTTTCACAAGTATTAGTTTTTCATAATAGACCAGAATCGTAAGTATGTAATTCGTATAATAGAGAATTTGCTTCGAGACACGAGAAGTGTGATAAAGAGAGAATGCTTCTTTGAATAATTTATACATGCGTACATGTCTTGTTGTCGGGACTCGGCTAATCTATATGGACACGCTTCATTCGACCGTTTGGCCCAGTGCAAAATTTTCCCTATCGAGGCCCATTAACACGAGGTACATTTCTCCAACACATAACATCCGAGGGTGATGCCCCCCAGTATCCGAGGTTGATTGCAAAGAAGCCTTGGATACTGTTGAATTGTCCTCAGGTAGCACATAATTGTTGTCTCGTTAAAAACCTTGTCAGAAAAACCCATTTGGGATAAAAATCGAACTAAGGGAAAAAGAGTACAACGCGTACTTTAAAACCTGAGATCTCGATATCTTTGGTCGGACTCCTGCAAAGAGTTAATTCCAAATATGTATATAAACGAAATAAAAGAGAAAGTCATAACATAGCAATAGTATCGCTTAAGAAGTGATATGTTCTAGTTATTTAGCAGTGGTTCACCGATTATCGTTCCGAATTTGTAAGATCCTTCCCCAACTATGTCGAGGATTTGGTAGGGTCCTTCTTATTAGGGCCGAGTGTCCCTTCATTAGGATCTCGAGTGTTGATGGTGACTTTTCTTAGGACTAAGTCCCTAACTCTAAAGTGGCGAAGGTTGTTTCTCCTATTGTAGTACATTTTGGTTCGTTACTTTTGTGCAACCATTCGAACGAGTGCAGCTTCTCATTTTTCATCTAAAAACTCGAGGCTAGTATTCATGGCCTCGCGGTTTGGTTCTTCTGTTGCGTGTCGAAACCAGGTGTAAGGCTCTCCGACTTCAACCGGTATCAACGCTTCGAAGCCATACACTAAAGAAAATGGAGTTGCTCCTATGCTGGACTTCGGTGTCGTCCGATATGCCCATAGGACCTCTGGCAATATTTCCCTCCACTTCCCTTTAGCTTCGTGTAGCCTTTTCTACAAGTTTTGGATGATAGTCTTGTTCGTTGACTCGGCCTGTCCGTTCCCACTAGGGTGATACGGTGTTGATAGTATCCTCTTTATTTTATCATCTTCGAGGAATTTTGTTATCTTGTTGCTGATGAACTGTTTGCCATTGTCACATACTATTTCTGTAGGTATCCCGAATCGACATGCTATGTGGTCCCATATGAAATCTATCACCTCTTTTCCCTAACCTTTTCGAAGGCCTGTGTTTCAACCCATTTAGAGAATAGTCAGTCATAAATAAAATGAACTTAGCTTTACCTAGGGCCGATGGTAGAGGGCCGACAATATCCATTCCACGATTTCATGAATAGCCATGGGGATAGGACCGAGTGAAGTTGTTCGTCGGGCTGGTGGATCATCGCTGTAAACATTTGACATTTATCGCATCTTCGAACGAACTCCTTAAAGTCTTTTTCCATGCTATCCCAGTAATATCTTGCTCTAATAACCTTTCGAACTAGTGACTCGGCGCCAGAATGGTTCCCACAAGTGCCTTCGTGGATTTCTCGCAGAACATAGTCAGTATCTCCCGGTCCCAAGCATACTGCCAATGGACCATCAAATGTCCTTCTATATAATGTTCCATCTTCTTCTAATGTGAAACGACCGACTTTAGTCCGTACGTCCCTCGGTTCTTTGGGATTCGATGGAAGCTTTCCGTTCTTTAAGTACTCGATGTATTTATTTTTCCAGTACCGGGTTAAGCTCGTAGAATTTATTTTTGCATGTCCTTTCTCGATCATAGACCTCGAGAGTTGGACGATAGTCCCCGAGCTGATATCATCTTCTTCGACCGATGATCCCAAATTGGCAAGTGCATCGGCCTCGGTATTTTGTTCTCGAGGTACATGTTGTAGATTCCACTCTTTAAAACGGTGCAAGGTTACCTAGAATTTGTCTAAGCACCTTTGCATCCTATCCTCTCAAACTTCTAAGGTTCCGTTTACCGAGTTCAATAACAGTAGAGAGTCGCATTTAGCTTCAACGACTTCTACTCCCAAGATTTTAGCTAGCTCGAGATCTTCAATCATGGTCGCATACTCAGCCTCTTTGTTAGTCAATTTGGAAGTTTTAATGGATTGTCTAATAATACTACCCGTGGTCAGTTTCAAAACAATGCCGAGCCCGGACCCTTTCACATTCGAGGCACCCGTCCGTGAAGAGGGTCCATACCCCCGATGACGTACCCGATTTTAGTAGAAGCTCCTTTTCAACTTCAGGTACGAGGGTTGGCAAAAAATCGTCCACAAAGTTTGCCAAAATTTAAGACTTGATGTTTGTTCGGAGTTTATATTCGATATCGTACCCGCTGAGTTCGACGGCCCATTTGGCCAATCATCCCGATAAATCGGGCTTGTGCAAAATATTACGGAGTGGATAAGTGGTTATCACACATATGGGGTGACACTGGAAATATGGCTTTAATTTTCTAGAGGCGCTTATCAGTTCAAGTGCTAATTTCTCCAATTGCGGATACCTAGTATCAGCATCTCCTAAGGTTCGACTTATGTATTAAACAGGAAATTGCGTACCTTGCTCTTATTGAACTAAGACACCACTTACCGCGATCTCGGAAACCGCCAAGTATAAGTAAAGCTTCGCATATGCCTTCGGGGTGTGAAGCAAAGGTGGGCTCGATAAATATCGCTTCAATTCTTCCAATTCCTGTTGACATTTCGGGGTCCATACGAAATCATTTTTCTTTTTGAGTAAGGAGAAGAACATGTGGCTTTGATCAGATGACCTCGATATGAATCGACCCAAGGAAGCTATCCGTCTGGTTAGCCTTTGTACGACTTTTACACTATCTACGACGGTGATGTCCTTGATGGCCTTAGTCTTATCGGATTTGATTTCGATTCCCCGATTTGACACCATGAAGCTGAGGAATTTTCTCGAACTAACCCCGAAAGCACATTTCTCGGGGTTGAGCTTCATATTTTACTTTCTCAAGATTTCGAATGTTTCATGAAAATTAGTCAAATGATCCTCTGGACGCAGGGAATTAACTAACATGTCGTCAACGTAAACTTCCATTGATTTACCTATTATTTCTTCGAATATTTTGTTAACTAGGCGTTGATATGTAGCTCCTGCATTTTTTAGCCCGAAGGGCATTACATTATAACAATAGGTCACATACTTAGTGATAAAAGAAGTCTTTTCTTGGTCTTCTAGGTCCATTTGGATCCGACTGTACCCAGAATAGGCGTCGAGAAAAGTAAGGATCTTGTGGTCGGCCATGGCATCGAGCATGCGATCGATGTTAGGCAATGGAAAAGAGTCTTTCGGACATGCTTTGTTCTAGTCCTTATATCTACACACATTCTAAGTTTGTTCCCCTTTTTGGGGACAACGACTACATTAGCTAACCATTCGGGATATTTTACCTCCCGAATGGACCCTATTTTAAGAAGTTTGGTTACCTCGTCCTTTATGAAGGCATGCTTTACCTTGGACTGGGGCCTTCTCTTTTGTTTTATCGGTCTGAACTTGGGATCTAGGCTCAGTCTATGCGTTGTTATCTCCGGTGCGATTCCTGTCATGTCTAAATGGGACAACGCAAAGCAGTCCATGTTATCAATAAGAAATTGAATGAGTTTTTTCTTGAGTTTGGGGGTTAACTTCGTTCTCATCTATACCTTTCGTTCGGTCAGATACTCGATTAGTATCACCTATACCAGCTCCTCGACCGTTGACTTGGTTGCATCTGATTCTTCAGGAACAACAAAAGTTCGAGGAGTTAGAAAATCCGCTTCTTCTTCTTCTTCCACTACCTATTTCACTGATTCGGTCGAGGCTGGGGACGGTGATTGCTATCTGACCGTCTGCTTATCTTTGGTGCTCGATTTTTTTGAAGTCGAAGGTGTTGATATCGTCGTCACCTCATCGACAATGAACATTTCCTTTGCAGCGTATTGTTCCCTATAAACCGTTTTCACACCATCCTTTGTTGGGAACTTCATCATTTGGTGAAGGGTCGATGGTACTGCCCTCATGTTGTGGATCCAAGTCCTACCGAGCAGTGCATTATATCTCAGGTCGCCTTCAATGATATGGAACTTTGTATCTTTGATGGTTCCAGCCACGTTTACTAGTAGGAGTATCTCCCCCTTCGTAGTTTCACTAGCCATGTTGAATCTATTTAGGACTCGAGATGCAGGTACAATTTGATCCTGTAGGTCGAGCTGCTCTACGACCCTCGATCTGATGATGTTTGTTGAGCTACCTGGATCCACTATAACACATTTGACTTGAATTTTATTCAACAAAATAGAAATTACTTGGGCTTCGTTGTGCGATTGAGAAATTCCTTCCGCTTCTTCGTCATTGAATGATAAAGTGCCTTCGGGCACATAGTCTCGAGTCCGTTTCTCTCTGGTGATAGACACCTTAGTGCGTTTGAATATAGGTCCTTGTGGGACATCGAACCCGCCAACGATCATGTGAATAACCTGATGAGGTTCTTCTTGTTCGTTCTTTTTGTTGGTATCTCTTTCTCTGAAGTGATTTTTAGCTCGATCGCTGAGGAACTCTCGAAGATGGCCTTCGTTGAATAGTTGAGCTACCTCCTCCCTCTTCTGTCTGTAGTCTTCGGTCCTATGGACATGTGTGCCATGATACTTACACATTAGATTTGGGTTCCTTTGAGAAGGATTGGTCTGTATCGATCTGGGCCACCGAGTATCTTTGATCCTTTCGATAGCCGATACAATCCCAATGCATCGACGTTGAAATTGTACTCCGATAACAAGGTGCTTGTGTGGGATCTGCATATTTTCCGAAGCCAATTTTACTCATAAGTCCCCGAGAGTTTTTCCCTCGGTCACTTCTTTGATCGTTCCGGGTGGAATTGCATCCTCGACCGTTATTCCTCCGATCTGCAATATATAGCTAGTACCGATCTTTATTCGGTCTTGATTCTCTATCAACATCCCTCTGATTTTTACCTGTCGACCGGTTTGGATGTACTGAGCCTGAAGGGGCTCCCAATTGGTCGTCTACCTTGATATTCGATTGATATCGGTTGTGAACATCTGCCCAAGTTACAACTGGGTACTCGATCAAATTTTGTTTCAACTGGCGTGATTCTATCGAACTCCGTTCATTCAACCCTTGGGTGAAAGCCTGAATAGCCCAATTTTCAGTGACTGGTGGAAACTCCATGCTTTCTATTTGGAATCGAGATACGAACTCCCTTAGCATCTCGTTATCCCTTTTTTCACTTTGAAGAGGTTTGATTTTCTCGTTGCAACCTTTATGGCCCCGACGTGTGCTTTTATGAATGAATTTGCCAACATGGCGAATGAATCGATGGAATTCGGTGGCAAGTTGTGATACCAAATCATGGCTCCCTTTGACAGGGTCTCTCCGAACTTCTTCAGCAATACAAACTTTCGTCATCCTCTAAATAATTACCCTTAATGGCGCACGTGTAAGAAGTAACGTGCTCATTGAGGTCTGAGGTCCCGTTGTATTTAGGTATGTCGGGCATACGGAACTTCTTTGGGTGGGCTTCGGAACCGCACTCGGAGGGAACGGTTTTTTCACAAACTTCTTTGAATCCATTCCTTAAGATTGATGGTGCCCCCAGTATCTGGTCAACTCGCGAGTTGTAAGTTTCCACCTTCTTATCATTGGCCTCGATTTTCTTCTCTCCCGATTCGACTCTCTTAGTGAGCTCCTCGAGCATCCTCATTATAGTAGGATCGACTGTCGAGGTGTTATCACCCAGTTTTTTAGGTACCGGCTCGGTACGGCGAGTAACCTCCTGCTCGACCCTATTTGGTGCTCTGTGCTGATTTTGCAACTGAGCGATGACGGTTTGTTGAGCGTGAAGCATTTCGAATATTACTTGGAGACTGACTCCTTCGTCTCCTCTGCCCTGTGTACCTCGACTGTCAATTCGAACCTCCCTGCGTATACTTCCTTCGAGATCCGTGCCTAAATCTGCATTCAAAGCAATATGTGAACTGACATCAACCGGGTTGATAGGCAGTGCTCCTCCAAGGTCAGCCTACGGCACCTCGATTCCTGGAGCAATTACGTTCTCGTTTTCTCTGTGGAGTCCGAGGCCATTGTCGCTGTGTGTAGATGTCTTTTGTGAGTTTGAAATGATTCAACCTGAAAACAAAAATTCTTAACAAGAACAAGTGTAAAATAGTGTGTTTTACCAGAATTAGCACTGAACAATCACTATTATCCTTAGCCCCACAGTGGGCACCAAATTGTGTACCTCGAAATACGAGTAACAATTAAACTTGTATTGTGATTTTAGGATATGTGATCTGATTCAATACCAATTGATAGATGATGAATTAAATAAATGAATTGAACGGTAAAAATAAATCAACCCAGTTTTTCAGCAATATGTTGACCTCGATTAGGAAGAGGCTCGATATTAGGTGTTAATGTGATGACCCAAGGGGTCATTTTATAAAATTAAACTTTGTTCCATGCTTAATATCCATAAAAAGACTAAAATTAAGTACCTCAATTTACGTGCGCATTCCGGGCGTGAAACCGGAAAGCTTTTATGTGGAAATATAAGAAACAATAATTTTTAGATTTTAAATTTGATAAAAGTTGACCTTGGTCAACATTTTGAGTAAACGGACCCGGATCTGTGTTCCGACGATCCCGGGAGGTCCGCAGTAAAATATGGGACATGGGCGTATGCCCGAAAATGAATTCTGAGGTACCAAGCCTTAGAAATCAATTTTTGAAAGAAATTATTTTGCTGAAATGTTCATGAATTAAAGAAAAGAAATAATGCTAAAAATCGTTGGTATCGGGTCCGTATTTTGGTTCCGGAGCTCGGTATAGCTTTGCTATGATATTTAAAGGTTAACTGTGAAATTTGGTGAAAAAAGAGAGTTCGTTTGGCGTGATTCGGACATCCGGTTGAGAAATTATGAACATTAAGAGTTTTTGTTGAAAATGACGAGTTTTGAGGTTTAATTCATATATTTACATGTTAGTTGCATGATTTTATCGCACGAGCAAGTCCATATGATGTTTTTAGACTTGCGTGCATGATTTGTTTAGAGCCCCGAGGGCTCGGGTAAGTTTCGGGTAGGCCACGGGATGTTTTTACACATGAAGTAATTGCTGGTTTTAAGTTTTCTGGTGTCTAGGTAATTGCTCTGTGCGATCGCATAGGAAATTACGCAATAGCACAGAGTAAATTTAGAAGGCCTGTTTGGAACCCTGTGCGATCGAAAGGCCTTATCCACGATCGCACAGTGCAAGCTCAGGGGGGCCCAAAATTTGTACTGTGCGATTGCACTCTTTCTCCCGCGATTGCACAGTCCAATTTTCCTTACCCTGTGCGATCGCACATCTTTATCCGCGATCGCACAGTTGCCCAGCCTAGCTAATATAAATACCTGTTAAAGAACGGGCAGAATACTTTCTTCTCCAAATTTTCGAAGTTCCATCCCTAAAAATGACTTTTCTTCAGCAATCTTCATCCCTAATTCATAGGTAATCAATTTAAAACCTTGTTCTTTCAATTCCTTACTATTTTGTATCACTTTCAAAACAAAAACAAAGGATTTTCATGGTAAAAATCTAGGATTTTGGTAGAAGTAGGGAGTTTTGTAAAAATTGAATTTTTATATCAAATTAAGGTCGGATTTCGAAACTAATAGCATATTTGGGTTCGTGGGTGAATGGGTGAACGTAAATTGGTTCGAACCCCGAGTTTAGACCAAGCGGGCCCGCGGTCGGGTTTTGACTTTTTTTTGAGAAAACTTAGGAAAAATTATATTTTTCAATAAAGTTAGTTCCTTTAGCATTAGTTAATGATATTAAGTTAATTTTGATTAGATTCGAGTAATTTAGAGGTGAATTCAAAGGGAAAAGCAATAATTGAGCAGTGAGTGGCCTACGGAATTGAGGTAAGTATTTGGTCTAACTTTGGCTTGAGGGAATAGGACTCCCCACTTGTTTGCTATGTGAAATGCATGGGCGTGATGTATAGGTGTGGTGACGAGTATCTATGCACCACCCAAATTGTCTGTTAAACATGATCCTTTCCCGTTCCCCACTTATTTGATCATTGTCTTAAATGTTATATGTTCGTTATTGTTTCTATGACTATTTGGCCTGGTTGAATTGTTGTTAGTTATTGTTGTGACTATTGGAAAGAGTATAGCATGTTTGAGTTGGTTTCCTGGTGATATAAACATGGTTGAGAGGTTTGGTATTGTTTGTATAAATTAAAGATATTTATATTTGATATTCCTGTTGGTTTCATGATTGAGAGGTTATTGATGAAGTTATGAGAATAATGCAGTTTGTTATTTATAATTGTTGAGACAAAAGTATTGTGAAAGGCTTGGCCTGAATTTGTGAAATCTTAAATAAATTGATATGATATGTCTGGTGGGAGCGGGTTGCACGCTGCAACAAGGAGTGATAAGGGTGAACCGATGGGATCGGGTTGCACGCTGCAACAGGAGTAATAAGGGTGATATTTTAGGGAGGAGCAATAAGGGAGGACAGATGGGAGCGGGTTGCATGCCGCAACAAGGAGCGATAAGGGAGGACATTTATATTTTTACTGATTTTCAAAGGAAATAAAGATTTGAAAAGCTAATGTTTATTTTACTGTTTTGTTTTGTTTTTTTTTTTTGAAAAAAAAAACAAATATTTGAAACTTTCTATTTTATATTACTATTTTCATATTTTGGCACTACTTTTATTCAAAGTTAAAGTTTGGAAATTCTGAAGAGTTATTTGAGAATTGGTTATAGCTGAGTTGATTTATTTTGTTGCACCACTTATTTATTTATTTGTTTAGACTTCCTGCTGGCTTTATTATTTATTGTTGTTATCGATTATATTGTTGAAGCCCGACTTCGCCTCGTCACTACTTCGCCGAGGTTAGGCTCGGCACTTACTCAGTACATGGGGTCGGTTGTACTGATACTATACTCTGTGCTCTTTTGCACAGATCCAGGTGCTAGTCAGTAGTAGAGGATTTCAGAATGACCACCCGATTCATTTGGAGACACGAGGTACGTTTGCCGGCATTCGCAGATTCCGAGAGTCTTCTCCTATTTTTACATACATTGTTTTATATCATTCGGAACAGTTACACTATTTCTTTCAGCCATTATTTGTAGTATTCTTTAGTAGTTCGTGAATTGTGACACCAGACTCTAGGGTAGTTCTAGATTCATTTATATGATTAGTTTCGTGGCTCGGTTTAATTAATTAATTGTTTATTTCTCTTTATTATATTGGGAATCATTCATTAAAAGCCAATAGACTCAGTTTACTGTAGATTATTTTATTATGTCTAAATGGATAATTAATGGGAAGTAGTTAATCGAATTATAACATTGGCTTGCCTAGTAAATGTGGTGTTAGGCGCCATCACGGTCCTTAAGGTTGGGAATTTGGGTCGTGTCAAGTTGGTATCAGAGCACTAGGTTGCTTAGGTCTCACAATTCACAAACAAGCTTAGTAGAGTCTGAAGGATCAGTACGGAGACGTCTGTACTTATCTTTCGGAGGCTATTGACTTAGGAAACAACTCTTTTTTTTTATTTCTACTCTATCGTGCAATTCTTGTATCCCAAATACTGATTAGATTCTTTCTCTCGCAGATGGTGAGAACACGTGATTCATCTTCCGCTGACCAGCATTCCGGTCCTCCAGCAGCAGCAGCTGCTACTGGGGGGAAGAGGCCGAGGCCGCGCCAGAGGCCGAGGCAGGGGTAGGACTCAGCCCGTTGCTCAGGCAGCAGCCCCAGCTGCGGAACCTCAGATTGAGATTGATAAGGGGGTTCCGGCTCAGACTGTTCCAGTGAGGCCAGCTCAGGTTTCCGAGGGGTTTATTGCCACCCCGTTCCTTCAGGATGCTTTGGTTCGTTTAGTGGGCTTGATGGAGAGTGTGGCCCAGACGGGCACATTCCCTGTTGCAGCGGCCGTATCTCAGGCTGGAGGCGGGATCCAAACTCCTGCCACCCACACTCCAGTTCAGACCACTCCTCAGGCTCAGACTCCAGTGGCCAATCCCGTTGGGGTAATTCAGCCAGTTGCAGCAGTGCCGCCCGCTAATGGGGTAGCCATGTCATCGGATTCTTTGTGGAGGATCCACAGGTTCATTAAGCTATTTCCTGTCCATTTCAGTGGTGCTACTACAGAGGACCCTCAGGAATATCTGGATAGGTGTCATGAGGTGTTTCATAATATGGGTATTCTGGAGACCAATGGGGTCGATTTTGCGACTTTTCAGATGACTGGTTCCGCCAAGAAATTGTGGAGGGACTATTTGTTGACTAAGCCAGCTGGATCACCTGTTCTGACTTGGGATCAGTTCTCTCATCTCTTTTTGGAGAAGTTCTTACCTGTCACTACTCGAGAGGATAAGCGTCGTCAGTTTGAGCAACTCCAGCAAGGTAACATGACTGTGACTCAGTATGAGACTCATTTTGTGGATCTGGCTAGACATGCTATTCTTATATTGCCCACAGAGAGGGAGATGGTCAGACGGTTTATTGATGGCCTTGCTCAGCCCATTAGGTTGCTGATGTCCAAGGAAACAGGGTCCGAGATTTCTCTTCAGGATGCAGCTAATATAGCTAGGAAGGTTGAGTCAGTTCTTGGGATGGGAGGTCAGGGGTCAGACAAAAGATCTCGCCATTCCGGTAGATTCAGCGGTGCCTCGTCTGGGGGCAGAGATACTCGGGGTAGAGGTCAATATTCCATGCCATTTAATTCAGCACTTCATACGTCCCATGGTGCTTCAGGAGGTCGTGGCTCTTACCTGCTTTATCCTGATCAGTCAGCCCCGACCAGAGCACCTCCTCTCCAGAGTTATTATCGTGCCAGCCGGTTCATAAGGGTCAGCCTCAGTATCAGGATGGTTGTTATGAGTGTGGTGAGTATGGACACATTCATAGATCTTGTCCAAAATTCTTGGGTAATCGGCCTCAGTATCAGAATTCTCGTGCCATAGTTCCGGCACTAGTTGCAGCACCACCTGCCTAGCCAGCCAGGGGTTAGGTAGTCATAGGTAGAGGTCAGAATGTTAGAGGTGGAGGTCATCATGCTAGAGGCGGAGGCCAGCCCGCTAGAGGTGGTGGCCAGCCCGTTAGAGGTGGAGGACCACATGTCAGGGGTCCTCCTGGTGATGCAGTTCAGGGTGGTGGGGCCCAGCCCCAACTATATGCATTTCCAGCCAGGCTTGAGACAAAGTCATCCGACGATGTTATTACAGGTATTATATCAGTTTGTGATAGAACTGCTTCAGTTTTGTTTGATACAGGGTCTACTTACTCGTATGTTTCATCCTATTTTGCCTCGTATTTGAATGTGTCCCGTAATTCCTTGAGTGTTCTTGTTTCTATGTCTACACCGGTGGGGGATGCTATTGTGGTAGATCGAGTATACCGTTCATGCATGGTGGTCATAGAAAGTCTTGAAACTAGTGTGGATCTTTTACTTCTAGACATGGTTGATTTTGACGTTATATTGGGCATGGTTGGTTGTCGCCCTATTATGCCATCTTAGACTGTCACGCCAAGACAGTTACCTTAGCATTGCCAGGGTTGTCTCGATTAGAATGGAAAGGTGCCCTTGGTCATTCTCCCAGCCGGGTAATTTCATATGCCAAGGCTCGCCGCATGGTGGAGAAAGGGTTTTTGGCTTATTTGGCCCATATTCGTGATTCCGATGCCGATGTTTCTTCTATAGAGTCAGTTCCTATCGTGCGTGATTTTCCTGAGAACTTCCCTGCAGACCTGCCGGGTATGCCACCCGACAGGGATATTGATTCCTGTATTGATGTGGCTCCGGGCACTCAACTCATTTCCATTCCTCCATATCAGATGGCCCCACCAGAATTGAAAGAACTAAAAGAAAAGTTGCAAGACTTGCTAGATAAGGGTTTCATAAGACCCAGTGTCTCACCTTGGGGTGAACTGGTTTTGTTTGTAAAGAAAAAGGATGGGTCAATGAGAATGTGCATAGAATACATGCAGCTGAATAAAATTACTATCAAGAATAAATATCCGTTGCCAAGGATTGATGACCTATTTGATCAGCTTTAAGGTGCTAGAGTTTTTTCGAAAATTGATTTGAGTTCATGTTACCATCAGCTGAAGATTAGGGCGTCCGATATCCCAAAGACAGCCTTTCGTACAAGGTATGGGCACTATGAAATTTTGGTGATGTCTTTTGGGCTGACTAATGCTCCAGCGGCCTTTATGGACTTAATGAATCGGGTTTTCAAGCCCCATCTGGACTCTTTTGTGATCGTGTTCATTGATGACATTCTTATATACTCTCGCAGCCGGGAAGAGCATGAGCAGCATCTCCGTATAGCACTCCAGACTTTGAGAGATAATCAGTTGTATGCCAACTTTTCTAAATTTGAGTTCTGGTTAGGATCAATAGCCTTTTTGGGTCATATTTTATCAGCTGAGTCAGGTTGATCCTAAGAAGATAGAGGCAGTCAAGAACTGGCCTAGACCCACCACAGCCACGGAGATTAGGAGTTTCTTGGATTTGGCCGGTTACTACCTTCGTTTTGTGGAGGGGTTTTCATCCATAACATCCCCAATGACTAGATTGACTCAGAAAGGTGCCCTATTTAAATGGTCATATGAGTGTGAGGCGAGCTTTCAGAAGCTCAATACAGCCTTGACTTCAGCACCAGTGTTGCTGTTACCATCAGATTCGGGTTCTTTCACGGTATATTGTGATGCTTCTAGAGTTGGCCTTGGAGCAGTGTTGATGCAGGACGACAGGGTGATTGCGTATGCGTCTCGTCAGTTGAAAGTCCATGAGAAGAATTACCCTGATCATGACTTAGAGTTGGCGTCTATTGTTCATGCTTTGAAAATTTGGAGGCATTATCTTTACAGCGTGTCGTGTGAGATTTTTACTAACCATCGCAGCCTCCAGTACTTATTCAAGCAGAAAGACCTAAATTTGAGGAAGCGGAGGTGATTAGAGTTGCTAAAAGATTATGATGTCACTATATTGTATCCCCCAGGGAAGGCCAATGTGGTGGTCGATGCATTGAGTAGAAAGGCAGTGAGTATGTGCAGCCTTGCGTATATTTCAGTTGGTGAGAGACTGTTGGCTTCAGATATTCAGACTTTGGCTAATCAATTCGTGAGGTTGGATATTTCACCCGGCAGTTTTCTAGCTTGTACAGTCGCTCGATCTTCTCTAATTGATCATATCCGAGAGCGGCAGGATGATGACCCACATTTGGCGGTCCTTAGGGACACGGTTCTGCACGGGGATGCCAATCAGGTTACAGTTGGAGATGATGGCATTTTGAGGATGCAGGGTAGATTGTGTGTGCCTAATGTTGATGGCCTCCATGAGTTAATCCTTGAAGAGGCTCACATCTCCAAGTATTCTATTCACCCAGGTGCAGCAAAAATGTACCAAGATTTGAAACAGCATTATTGGTGGAGAGATGAAAAAGGACACTGTGGCTTATGTGGCTCGTTTCTTAAATTGTCAGCAGGTAAAGTATGAGCATCAGAGACCTGGTGGTTTGCTTCAGCAGATAGAGATTCCTGAGTGGAAGTGGGAGCGTATCACTATGGGCTTCGTTGTTGGGCTTCCACGGACTCAGAGGAAATTCGATGCGGTTTGGGTTATTGTGGACAGGCTGACTAAGTCAGCACACTTCATTCCTGTGGCCAATACTTATACATCAGAGCGGTTGGCTGAGTTGTATATTCGGGAGATTGTTCGCCTTTGTGGGGTACCCGTGTCTATCATTTCTGATCGGGGTACGCAATTTACTTTGCACTTTTAGAGGGCAGTTCAGCGTGAGTTGGGTACCCAAGTAGAGTTGAGTATAGCATTTCACCCTGAGATTGACGGACAGTCTGAGCGTACCATACAGATATTGGAGGAAATGCTCCGCGCTTGTGTTATTGATTTTGGAGGTTCATAGGATTAGTTCTTGTCGTTAGCGGAGTTTACTTATAATAATAGTTATCAGTCGAGCATTCTGATGGCTCCTTATGAGGCGTTATATGGTAGACGGTGCAGATCGCCAGTTGGATGGTTTGAGCCGAGAGAGGCTCGATTTTTGGGTACAGACTTAGTTCAGGAGACCTTAGATAAGGTCAAGATTATTAAGGAGAGACTCCGTGCAGCTCAGTCTAGGCAAAAAGGTTATGCCGATCGTAAGGTTCGTGATGTAGCATTCATGGTTGGAGAGAGAGTATTGCTTCGTGTGTCACCCATGAAAGGTGTTATGAGGTTTGGGAAGAAGGGCAAGTTGATCCCTAGGTATATCGGGCCGTTTGAGATTCTTGATAAGGTGGGGGAGGTAGCTTACAGACTTGCATTGCCTCCAGGGTTATCCTCAGTTCATCCGGTATTCCATGTGTCCATGCTCCGAAAATATCATGGCGACCCGTCCCACGTGTTAGATTTCAGCTCCGTCCAGTTGGACAAAGACTTGACTTATGAGTAGGAGCCGGTAGCTATTTTAGACCGGCAGGTTCGCCAATTGAGATCTAAGAGTTTTCCTTCAGTTCTAGTGCAGTGGAGAGGCCAGCCCATTGAGGCAACTACTTGGGAGTCTGAGTCAGACATGTAGAGTAGATACCCACACTTGTTCGCCACTTCAGGTAATTTTCTATGTTCGTTCGAGGACGAACGTGTGTTCTAGAGGTGGATTGTGATGACCCAAGGGGTCATTTTATAAAATTAAACTCCGTTCCATGCTTAATAAGCCATAAAAAGACTAAAATTAAATACCTCAATTTGCGTGCGCAGTCCGGGCGTGAAACCTGAAAGCTTTTATGTGGAAATATAAGAAATAGTAATTTTTAGATTTTAAATTTGATAAAAGTTGACTTTGGTCAACATTTTGAGTAAATGGACCCGGATCTGTGTTCTGACGATCCCGAAAGGTCCGTAGTAAAATATAGGACTCGGGCGTATGCCCGGAAATAAATTCCGAGGTCCTAAGACTTAGAAATCAATTTTTGAAAGAAATTATTTTGCTGAAATGTTCATGAATTAAAGAAAAGAAATAATGCTAAAAATCATTGGTATCGGGTCCGTATTTTGGTTCCGGAGTCCGGTACAGCTTTGTTATGATATTTAGAGGTTAACTGTAAAATTTGGTGAAAAAAGGAGTTTGTTTGGAGTGATTCGGCCATCCGGTTAAGAAATTATGAACTTTAAGAGTTTTTGTTGAAAATAATGAGTTTTGAGGTTTAATTCATAGGTTTACATGTTATTTGTGCGATTTTATCGCATGAGCAAGTCCGTATCATGTTTTTAGACTTGCCTGCATGATTTTTTTGGAGCCCCGAGGGCTCGGGTGAGTTTCGAGTAGGCCACGAGATGTTTTTGCACATGAAGTAATTGTTGGTTTTAAGTTTTCTGGTGTCCAGGTAATTGCTCTGTGCGATCGCATAGGAAAGTCCGCGATAGCACATAGTAAATTTAGAAGGCCTGTTTGGAACCCTTTGCGATCACAAGGCCTTATCCGCGATCGCACAATGCAAGCTCAGGGGGGCCCAAAATTTGTACTCTGCGATTGCACTCTTTCTCCCGCGATCGCACAGCCCAAAGTTCCATACCTTGTGCGATTGCACTCTTTCTCCCGCGATCGCATAGCCCAATTTTCCTTACCCTGTGCGATCGCACATCTTTATCCGTGATCGCACAGTTGCCCAGCCCAGCTAATATAAGTACCTGTTAAAGAACGGACAGAACACTTTCTTCTCCAAATTTTCGAAGTTCCAGCCTAAAAACGATTTTTCTTCGGCAATCTTCATCCCCAATTCATAGGCAATCAATTTCAGACCTTGTTCTTTCAATTCCTTACTATTTTGCATCACTTTCAAAGAAAAAATAAAGGATTTTCATGGTAAAAATCTAGGTTTTGGGTAGAATTAGGAGTTTTGTAAAAATCAAATTTTTATATCAAATTAAGGTCGGATTTCGAAACTAATAGCATATTTTGGTTCGTGGGTGAATGGGTGAACGTAATTTGGTCCGAACCCCGAGTTTAGACCAAGCGGGCCCGGGATCGGTTTTTGACTTTTTTTGAGAAAACTTAGGAAAAATTATATTTTTCAATAAAGTTAGTTCCTTTAGCATTAGTTAATGATATTAAGTTAATTTTGATTAGATTCGAGCAATTTAGAGGTGAATTCAAAGGGAAAAGCAATAATTGGGCAGTGAGTGGCCAGTAGAATTGAGGTAAGTGTTTGGTCTAACTTTGGCTTGAGGGAATAAGACTCCCCACTTGTTTGCTATGTGAAATGCATGGGCGTGGTGTATAGGTGTGGTGACGAGTATCTATGCACCACCTAAATTGTCTGTTAAACATGATCCTTTCCCGTTCCCCACTTATTTGATCATTGTCTTAACTGTTATATGTTCATTATTGTTTCTATGACTATTTGGCCTGGTTGAATTGTTGTTAGTTATTATTGTGACTATTTGGAAAGAGTATTGGTTGTTTGAGTTGGTTTACTGGTGATATAAACATGGTTGAGAGGTTTGGTATTGTTTGTATAAATTAAAGGTATAGTATTTATATTTGATATTCCTGTTGGTTTCATGATTGAGAGGTTATTGATGAAGTTATGAGAATAATGCAGTTTATTATTTATAATTGTTGAGACAAAAGTACTATGAAAGGCTTGGCCTGAATTTGTGAAATCTTAAATAAATTGATATGATATGTCTGGTGGGAGCGGGTTGCACGCCGCAACAAGGAGTGATAAGGGTGGACAGGTGGGATCGGGTTGCACGCCGCAACATGAGTAATAAGGGTGATATTTTAGGGAGGAGAAATAAGGGAGGACAGGTGGGAGCGGGTTGCATGCCGCAACAAGGAGCAATAAGGGAGAATATTTATATTTTTATTGATTTTCAAAGGAAATAAAGATTTGATAAGCTAAATATTTATTTTACTGTTTTGTTTTTTTTTTTTTTTGAAAAAAAAAATGTTTGAAACTTTCTATTTTATATTACTATTTTCATATTTTGGCACTACTTTTATTCAAAGTTAAAGTTTGAAAATTTTGAAGAGTTATTTGAGAATTGGTTATAGCTGAGTTGATTTATTTTGTTGCAGCACTTATTTATTTATTTGTTTAGACTTCCTGCTGGCTTTATTATTAATTGTTGTTACCGATTATATTGTTGAAGCCCGACTTAGCCTCGTCACTACTTCGCCGAGGTTAGGCTCGGCACTTACTCAGTACATGGGGTCGGTTGTACTGATACTATACTCTGTGATCTTTTGCACAGATCCAGGTGCTAGTCAGCAATAAAGGATTTCAGGACGACCACCCGATTCATTTGGAGACACGAGGTACATCTGCCGGCGTTCGCAGATTCCGAGAGTTTTCTCCTATTTTTACATACATTGTTTTATATCATTCGGAACAGTTACACTATTTCTTTCAGCCATTATTTGTAATATTCTTTAGTAGTTCGTGAATTGTGACACCAGATTCTGGGGTAGTTCTAGATTCATTTATATGATTAGTTTCGTGGCTCGGTTTAATTAATTAATTGTTTATTTCTCTTTATTATATTGGGAATCATTCATTAAAAGCCAATAGACTCATTTTACTGTAGATTATTTTATTATGTCTAAATGGATAAATAATGGGAAGTAGTTAATCGAATTCTAACATTGGCTTGCCTAGCAAGTGTAGTGTTAGGCGTCATCATGATCCTTAAGGTTGGGAATTCGGGTTGTGTCAGTTAAGTACAGTAAGAACAGTAGTAAAATTTAAGCAAGCAAAGAGCTGCGTATTATTATTTTTCAGTGAATGTATCTATGTTACAAATGAATGGGGCTCCTCTTTATATAGTAGAGGAATCCTAACTAAGGTACAACCCTAATTTCGAAAATAAAATCCATGATTGATGTTAATAACCTTTAATAATTCAATTATTTTCGAGATTTCCGTCGAGATTCATGGTCGATCATTGATATCTCGCTATTTTGTTGCTCGATGTTGGTCATGCCCTATCTCGTCCTTCGGTTATCGTGTCTTCGAGCTCGAGATCGCTTCATTATGAGCTTATTCTCGAGACAATCCCTCGAGCCCATAAAATAGGACATACTCAATTTTAATCGTACACACTTAGTTTGGTCAAGTCAACCAAGTATTCCTCCTTTCATTCTTTCTTATTACGGGTCTATAAAGTCCAAAGTCAACCATTTTTCCCCAATTCTATACCCTTTTTTTTCCTTTCTACTTTGGTTTTATTTTGTCCTTTCACTCTCTCCACAAACAGTTATCTTCTTGGACTTGTATATAAACAATGTCTTTTCATTCCATTCTCCTCACCACTCTCTAGCTACTACACTAGCTATATCTTTTTCATTCGATATCTGAAATCGACTGGCACAATTTTATCAAAATTTTCCATTTTCGCTCAGAGTTTGAATTCAAAACTTCTTATTAAGGGTGACGAGATCACACCATCTGAACAAGTTTTCAAGAAACAGTGAAAGATGGCGGGAGGAGGAGGAGGAAGATCATTGGAACAAACACCAACGTGGGCAGTTGCTGTAGTTTGTTTTGCGTTGGTTGCCATTTCTATTGTAATAGAGTTCATCATCCATCTTATTGGCAAGGTAGGCCAGTTACCATGCAGTATTAATTCCCATAAAATAGAAGAATATTAATTATTTTAAAGACGCAATAGTTTATTTATTTTATGTTTATATCTGCAGTGGTTGAAGTCTAAACACAAAAATGCATTATATGAAGCACTTGAGAAGATCAAATCAGGTACACCTGTGTGTTTAATTTACTACATTGAAAACTATTTTCTGGAAATGCCTTTTGAAATATAACTTAATTATAGGAGTATATTTTATGATATTTGATTGAGAAAATTTTTTTCATTAAAGAGTAAGAATGACTTTTCACTAGTTGACGAACCTTATTTGATTTTTCTTTACAACTATCAAACTCTCAACTTGATTCAATGAACAGTTAAACATTATTATCGATCTTTAATATTTAAATTCATTTAAACACTATTCAGTTTGCTAAAATTATATTATCATCAATTATCCTTGATAAATATTTTTCTTTTAAAAAAAGATCACTCACGGACTAAACACCGAATTAAAAACATTTTTCCACTGATAATAATATATGCTCGTTTTCTGATTACAAACTTATTATGATTAATTTTGAGCTTACAATTTTCAAGCTAACATATTGTTATTTTTATTTATTTTGAAGAGCTTATGCTACTTGGATTTATATCCCTACTGCTAACAGTAGGGCAAGATCCAATTTCAAATATATGTGTCTCTGAGAAGATTGCAAGTACATGGCATCCATGTAGTAAGCAAAAAGAAGCTGAAAAGTACGACGTGGCTAAAGAGGCTGAGGGTAATCGCCGGCGACTTCTTACGGCTGATGACGGTGGAGTACGGCGAAGTTTGGCGGCTGTGGGAACTGACAAATGCGCTGCCAAGGCATGTCACTTTTTTTTTTTTCTTTTTTTTTGCCTTTTTAACAAAAAATAAGTTGAAAAGAGAAAAATATTCTAGTATAATAAAATACATATTTTAATATTGATATATAGATAAATACGAATTTTATAATATAATTTTATATTATAAGTACAATTTAACCTGATATAGAAGATTATTTGTCTGATATTTCAAGTTAATAATTTAACTTCACTTATTTAATTATTAGGTTACTACTTATAGTTACTCTTTTGAATAATGTTATAGTGTTTAATAGAAATTACACGCGTTAATTATTTAAACTAAGTGGATTGTTTTTTTTACTTGTTGGATTTTTTTTTTCAGGGAAAAGTAGCATTTGTGTCTGCTGATGGTATTCATCAATTACATATCTTCATTTTTGTGCTGGCTATTTTTCATGTATTCTACTGTATTACCACATTGGCTTTGGGAAGAGCTAAGGTACTTTGATTATGAATTTATTTACTTATTTCACCTTAAGTAATTAGAAAATAGAAATGTCTATCATTTTCATACTTTTTTTCTTATTTACTTCTTGTTTTTTGACCCTTTTCCTTCTTCGCTTTTTTTTTTTTCTTTGCCGGTTTCAGATGAGTCGATGGAAGGCATGGGAAAAGGAAACAAGAACAGCTGAATACCAATTTGCTCATGGTAAATTAATTAAATACTAAAAAAATCTTCTAATATTCATTTTATTCACACATATATTACTCTAATATAATAACAAAAATGTACTATATGTATAAATAATTAAAGCTACTATCTTGACACCTTGTATATTTAACAGATCCTGAGCGATTTCGTTTTGCTAGAGACACGTCATTTGGAAGAAGACACTTGAGTTTTTGGACTAAAAACCCGGTTCTTCTTTGGATTGTAAGCATATTTTGATCTCAATTTTTTTTTTCCAGGAAAATCATTGCTCTTTCTTATTCCCTTATTATATGAACAAGAACAACAATCGTAAAAATAATTACGTCTCGATTTCAAACTAGCTAAAATTACCTATATGGATTATCAAAATTCAGTTCGTTCCATCTAGAGCTTTTAATATTGAAGCCATCATTTCAATAGTGAATTTTCATATATACTTACTACTACTATTTGTGTAAACAATTACTAAAAAGATTAAATATAAGCACCAACAAGAGTTGTGGTGGAGTGGTAAGTACTCCTTCTGCCTTAACCAGAGGTCTCGAATTCGAATTCTTGTATATGAAGTAGTCTTTATTAAGGAACGCTTTATCCTCAATATGAAATTTTCCGACGCGAATTCGAATTTAGTGGGGCCCAATATCGATACCAGACACCGATGAAAAAAAAAAAAAAGATTGAATAGAGGCCGTGGCAACCTCTAACTAAGGGATAGGGACAAGAAAGTAGTACAATGGATATATAATTGCTGGTCTTTTTTATTTGTCTGACTCTTGCAAGAAGCAGCTTATTTGACTTTAGATATGGACGGTACATCACAAAATTGAAAAAAGATCTGTTTATTTCAATTGTTCTTTAGGAGAAAAAAACACACAATATATTAGCTTTTCCGATTTTAGTTTGAAAAAATAATCAATATTATAAACTAAACTATTTTTTTTTCATTTATAATTTGCCCTAAATTTGCAGGTTTGTTTCTTCAGGCAATTTGTAAGATCTGTCCCTAAAGTTGACTACTTGACCCTACGGCATGGTTTTATCATGGTAACTTTATTAAATTTTAATTAAAATAGGTGAAGGAGAAAATTAATATTTGGGTGATAAAAAATTTAAATATTAAATCCGTCAAGTTTAAAACTTTAAATCTTGAATTTGTCTTATTTCTTGAATGTTTTATAATAATTTCGATGTAACTTCCAGGCGCATTTGGCACCTCAGAGCCACGTAAAGTTTGATTTCCAAAAGTATATCAAGCGGTCATTAGAAGAAGACTTCAAAGTAGTAGTTGGCATCAGGTTTTAAGCATTTCGATTTATACTTCTGATTTTTTTATTTAATTGAATTTATTTTAACCCATTGGACAACACATATTCCAATAATATTCACAGTTCTTGTATTAATTAATCTATAGCTGACAATCTTCAATTTTTGTTTTTTTTTGTTTTTTTTCAGTCCCCCAATTTGGTTCCTTGCTGTGCTGTTCTTACTCTTCAATACTCATGGTAAATACTCATTCTTTCTTTATTAGAGCGTTAAAAATAATTTTTCTTATATTTGTAAACAATTTAAATTTAGTATTTTTAGTTTATCCTTAATGGCATAATTCTATTTCTACAAAAATGTCATAACAAATTTAATTAATACCACAAGTTCCAACGGCCTTTCTTACCTTTTTATCCATTTTTAGTCAAATTACGCCAATGGAGGAAGCATATAATTGGATTTTTTGGTCTCTTTTTGTATAGCTAATTTACGTCTTAATTTATTCGTGATTATATTGTTTTCAAATCTAAAAACCTAACTTTTATAAGAATTCTATGGTTTCATTTTGAACAATAGTCAGATTGACTCTGGAAAAGAATCACAGATTGAAGTATTAATATTTTTATTTTGCACTTACCGCTAATATATATGTGACAAATAAAGATTTTGCTATATGGCTATACATTTTTTATTGTTCTAATATATGGCTATACATTGATGTGTTACGATCCATTAAAACCGTTCATCTAAGTCAAAAACAATTAAATTAATGATAAGGGCAATAGGGCATAGATTATTCTTATGCAAATATTATATTTTTCTGGGTCTTATGCAATTAAATTGACCAAAGCATATTATATCATTGTCATTTGTGGACAGGCTGGTATTCTTATCTGTGGCTACCGTTCATTCCGTTACTTGTAAGTAGTTCCACTCATTTCTACACATTTTCCATTTGACTTTTGTTCCCTTTTTTTTATTTGTACATTTTACATCTATCATTTTCATTAGTTCCTACGTGTCTATTTATTTATTCATTATTTGATTTGGCCAGAAAAGAAATTAATATCTACAAAGTGATGGAAATTTAAATAGTGATAAAAAAAAAAGTTTTAGGTCTTAATACATCGAGAGTGTAAAAAATATTTACATAATCAGTTACAAAGTAATTACATGTATATTATAAATATTAATCAATAATTTGATAAAATTGATAATTAATCTGCTATAACATATCAACTAAACGAATAACGTGAATTCTTTTTTATGTAACGTAAATTCGAAATAAAAATGCAGGTGATATTGCTAGTAGGGACGAAGCTACAAGTGATCATAACAAAAATGGGACTAAGAATTCAAGAAAGAGGGGAAGTAGTGAAAGGTGTCCCTGTAGTTCAACCTGGGGATGACCTCTTTTGGTTTAATCGTCCTCGTCTCCTTCTTTATCTCATTAATTTTGTCCTTTTTCAGGTATATTTTTTTTAAAATTTTTTAACTCATTTAAATTTTACAAAAACATTTAATTTGACCTTGTTAACCTTTTTGATTTTCTTGACTTGTTGCAGAATGCTTTTCAGTTGGCCTTCTTTGCTTGGACTTGGGTAGCCAACAAACTAATTCTATGAACATTAATTAATGATTAAAAAAAACCAAGATAATTAAAACTAACTTCGGATTATGTTTGGTTTCTCTTTTAATAACAGTATGAATTCGGGTTGAAATCTTGTTTCCATGACCATACTGAGGATATCGTCATTAGAATGACAATGGGGTACGTCAGTATTATGTATCTTTATTTTTGCGGTTTTCTCCTTTAAACATTTAATTTAATACAAAGTATTTATATATGAAATTGATGGTGTTTTGAGCAGGGTTCTTATTCAGATTCTCTGCAGCTATGTCACCCTTCCGCTATATGCCCTCGTAACACAGGTATATGAAGAGTGTGTGTGTAACTGTATATTAAAACAATTGCACATCTTTTTAGAATAAAATACACCAAGTCCGCATTATAATTAATATATCCTCCATCCCAATTTATGTGAAGGTGTTCAGATTTCGAGAGTCAAACGAGTTATTCTTTGACTGCGATATTTTCATATGACTTTTAAATATTTTGAATAATTAATTATTGTGACTTATAATACATTTCATGTACGTAGTTTCCAAATACATGCATACATAAATGTTATTTCCAAATATTTAAAGATTCTATGATTAAATCTGGTCTAAAGTAACAAGATACTCGAAAAAGCGAAAAAATTTCATATAAATTGGGACATAAGGACTAAGGAGTATTCAAGTTGCACAAACAATTATTGTCACAATATTACCTCACAAAAGTTTTGAAACTCCTTGATCATTGAGCTATATATGCTTTGGCGATGTGTTAAGAAGATTCAAAATATAATATATAAAGGTACAAAATATATTTTACCTTATATATATACAGCAAAGTGGGTTTGGGTGAACCCCTTCCGCCGCCCTAAATTCGCCCCCAGTTATAATTCGTTGCCTGTCTTATTTTTCAGATAGCTAGTTATCAACTTATTATGGAAATTTCGTGTAGTTAAATCTTTATGTAATTTGTTTCATACTGACGGTGTATAGAAACTAAAATTCGTGCTGAAAATGTCGTACAAATTTAAACAGATGGGATCATCAATGAAGGCAACCATCTTCAACGAAAGAGTGGCAACAGCATTGAAGAACTGGCATCACACTGCCAAAAAGCACGTCAAAGAGATCAACAAGCATTCCAATACAGTAACCCCAATGTCAAGCAGGCCAACTACGCCTTCTCACGGCATGTCACCTGTCCATCTCCTCCGTGGAAACCACTTTAGGAGCGACATGGACGACAGTCCTCGAAGATCAAATTACGGTGTTGACCATTGGGACACCGAGGGCTCGCCATCCCCCACCCGGTTCAACCAGGGTAGGGAGGGCTCGCCATCTCCCACCCGGTTCAACCAGGGCGGGGATGGCTCGTCCTCGTCCTTCATGAATCAGATTCAAATTAGTCATGATCACTTGCATCATGACACGGAAGGTCACGAGTCTAGTTATAAGTTTCAAGTGGTTTCTTTGCAACAAACGGCTCGTGACCAACATGAGATCAATATTGCCAATCCAACGGACGACTTTTCGTTTGATAAAAGAGCCACTAGTCTCTAAAATTTAAAAGATCCTGCATAAAATGGATGATCTATTATCGTTTAGTAGAAGTTAGTAAAGACAGAGATGTACGAGGATTCGAGAAATGGGCTACAAAGTGGCTTGATTGACAATGGAAAAAGTGCATTTCTTTATTGTTTTCTTACATCCAATTTTTAAAAACTAAATCTTGTAAATGAGATGTTGATTACAGTGTCACAGCAATAATTTGGACTGCATATGAACTCTGTAGTTGTGAGATCGAGAATTTGGTCAATTTTAATTACTATCGAAGAGAAATATGTAAATAGCATTCTTCTTATGTATATGATCAATAATGGCAACATTGACTAATTCGAATTAATGTTCAATCGCTCTTGTTAAACTTGTACTGAATTTGGTATCCAGAAAGAGAGAGTTTTACATCCTTATAAAATAAATCGAAATATTACTTTAATATTAAAAAATTAATTAAATGAGAATACATATCACCTAATCATAATTAATTGATAAAATTCAAATAGATTACAAATGTCTTACATTAAGTAGCGATTTAATTTAAACATTAGGTGCGACTAATACATAAGAAAGAAGATACATTAAACAAATCCATATAGTCAAGCCAACACGACCAATCGAAAATATTGTTGGAATCGGAAACCCCATTTTAGATTGAGAATTGACACAGTCGAGAACGAGAATGAGGAAAAATACAAAAGAAGCTTTTGAACAGATCGTATGTTCAAGTATACAGATACATAATTCAAAATTGAAAATACCTAGAAGAAAGGCCCAAAACAAATCAGCAAGAGAAGCCCATCAGTTAAAACAAAGTGGCCCGACTGTGCTATCACACAATGGGTTGGTCCGGTCCATTTTTATGTTGCATATTGGGAAGATCTGAAAGCAATTTGAATCTTCCAGAATATTCCACCTCAAATGCAGGTTGTACATAATTTTGGATATACTCTAGTATTTATACATAGTACATAGACTAATAGAAAACATACTAAATAGGAAAATAGTTGTAGCTAGTAGAAAAATAGTAGCTATATATAGTAAACAAATAACTGTATTTTAATTTTTTCTTTATTTCCCTTAGATACATGTATAAATACATATCATGTACAGATTTTAAATTCATCAATGAAGAGAAAAATTTCCTAAATGTAAAAATGGTATCAGAGTTAGTATAATCTGATTCATCTTCGTTCTCTTTTCTTGGTTTTGTCATCTTCATATTCAAAAGTCATCTTTCCTTCTTTTTTTTCTGTTATGGCTTCTTCATGATCCCCTGAAGATAAAATCTCCATTGTTTAGCCAGCAAACAATATCATCACTGATGTTTCTCATCCATACTACATTCATCCATCTGATTCTCCAGAAATGGTGTTTGTCAACTCCATTTTTGATGAAAAAAGTTATGCTGGATGAAGAAGGGCCATTGTTATTGCCCTTTCAGCTAAGAACAAGGTCGATTTTGTTGATGGTAGTTTACCAGAACCAGGACCAACTTCAAGTTTTCATAAAGGATGGAATAGATATAATGACATGATAATTTCTTGGCTATTGAACTCTCTTTCAAAAGAGAGCAAAAGACATATGAAATGAGCTGGAGGATATATTGAGTCAATGTAATAGGGCACAATTATATCATTTGCAGAAAAAACTCAGTGACTTGGTCCAAGGAAATTCAGGCATTACTAGATACTACACAAAAGTCAAGAAAATTTGGGATGAACTAGACAGTTTGAATACTTATGTTCATTGTTCTTGTCAATGTTCTTGTGGTGGAAAAGAAAAGACAGTGAAATCTTTACAAGATAGAAGGCTCATTCAATTTTTAATGGGGCTTAACGAAATCTATGCACCAGTGAAGGAGTAACATATTAATGATAAACTCCCTTCCATCTGTTAATCAAGCTTACTCCCTTTTGATTCAAGATGAAAAATAAATGAATATCCACACTGCCAATCACCAAGTTGAATCTGCTTTTCTGGCAGCAAATTAGAATTTTAACAATGCTAAATTTGGAAGTACAAAAGGTAGATACAAAGGAAATGCTGAGGGAAGAAGGAACAACCTGATGTGCAACTACTGTAAGAAGCCTGGACATATTGCTGAAAAATGTTACAGAATAGTTGGTTTTCTAGCTAACTTCAAGTTCACCAAATCAAGAAAGTTTCAAGCAAATGCCCGCAGCAATGCAGTGATGACAGAAGAGAAGAATAAGCAGTTAGTAAATGGAGGAGAAGGTAATGTAGTAGCAAAAGGGATTACACAAGAGCAGTTTTCTCAGCTATATCACCTACTTTAACAGGTTAAGGTTGTCCAACAAAATGATCAAATTCCTGAGGGAGTTGTCTCTGCCAATTGTGCTGGTATAACTAAAAGCAATCACAAAATCATTTTCTGCCTTTCTCATATTTTTTTCAATTACTGGATAACAGATTCTGGTTCATCAGAACATAGACTTATGATTATTCTATTTTGATTAATGCTAAACCCTTAAATCATTCTCTATATGTTAATCTTCTAAATTCAAATAGAGTTAAGGTCAGTTTAATAGGAAATGTACGTATTCTGCCAGACCTGATCATCAAAAATGTTTTATATGTTCTAGATTTCAGATTCAGCCTCTTATCAGTTCATAAACTTACAAAACAACTCAGTTGTAATCTGATTCTTTCTTCTTATTGTGCTTCTTTGCAGGGCCCTTCAATGAAGAGGTTAGTGGTAGTTGGTGAAGTCAGGGAAGGAATTTATCTTCTCAATCCTTCTTCAATCAGTTTTTTATCTCAGACTGAAAGTCAGTTAGTGAAGGAGTCTGTTTCAGCTTGTGATAAGCTAGTTGATAGGATAGTTTTATCTTCAGTTTCTTGTTCTGTAAATTTACCTAATGATGTAAGCCTATGGCACAAGCGTTTGGGACATATGCCTTTTTCTAGTATGGAAAATCTTTCCAAGTTTCAATCAAAGTCTTTATCTAAGTTTAATGATCCTTGTGATGTTTGTTTTAAAGCTAGACAATCCAAGTTGCCTTTTCATTCCTGTTCAATCTCTACTAAATCTATTTTTGAATTGATCCACATTGATACTTGGCGTCCTTATAAAGAATTCACTCATGATGGATATAAGTATTTTTTGACCATAGTGGATGATTTTAGTAGAGGAACTTGGACGTACCTCTTTAAATAAAAAGAAATGCTTTTCCTATTCTTAAGTCTTCTCTTGCTATGGTTAATAGGCAATTTAACAAGAAGGTGAAGATCATTAGGTCAGAAAATGCCCTAGAATTAGGTTCTAGTTCTTCCACTGCAGAATTTTTTTCTTCAGTAGGAATTATACACCAAACCTCTTGTGTTACAACACCACAACAAAATGGTGTGGTGGAGTGCAAGCACAAACATTTGTTAGAAACATGTAGGGCACTACTTGTTCAATCAAATCTACCTACTGCTTTCTGGGGGGAATGTCTTCTGACAGCTACTTTTCTCATTCTAACAACTACTTTTCTCATAAATAGATTTCCTTCAAAAATTTTAAAGTTCAAAGCTCCATTTGAAGTTCTCTTTGAAAAAAAACATGAGTATAATTCTTTAATATGGTTTGGATGTCTTTGTTACGCTTCCACTTCATCTACTTACATATCTAAACTAGACCCTAGATCCATTAAATGTGTCTTTTTAGGGTATCAATTTGGAAAGAAAGGATACAAGCTTTTGGACCTCACTTTGAGGAAAATTTTTGTTTCCAGAAATGTGAAATTCTATGAGAATGTATTTCCTTTTTCCAATCCTACTCCTAATGAACCAAATTTTTCCAGAACTCCTCAATTTCATGTCTCAACTCTACATTTTTCTACCACAACTTCTCAAAATCCTAGTTCAACTCTTCAGTCACTCATTCACCCTCACAAATCCTAGAGTCTGATCTTCAGTCTATTGAGTCAGATACTTCAATCTGGGATCTTGATTTTGATCCTCCTCTAGCTGAATCTAGTGGCCATGATTATTTTTCATTTACCAACAATCAGTCATCTCCAATGTAAATTAGAAAGTCTAACAGGGAACATATTCCACCATCTTATCTGGCAGATTATGTATGTAACACAGTCTACTTAGCTGATCTTACTTCATCTTGTTTTGCAGCTTCTTTAACCCCTAATGTACTACCATTCTCTAAACTTTCACCTACAAATCAATCTCTCTTAAATTCTCTCTCACACATAACAGAACCTACTACATATAATCAAGCGGTTATTCATCTAGGTTGGCAAGAGGCTTTGGCCTCAGAATTTGAAGCTTTAGAGGCAAATCAAACCTGGGAAATAGTTGAATTGCCTAAAGGGAAGAAAGCTTTACCTTGTAAATAAGTATACAAGGTTAAGCACAAGTCGGATGGGACAGTTGAGAGACTTAAGGCTAGACTAGTCATAAGGGGATACATACAAAGGGAAGAAATTGATTATACAGAGACATTCTCTCCGGTGGTCAAAATGACCACAATAAGGTGTCTCTTAAGAATTGCAGTAAAAAGGGGATGGAATATATATCAATTAGATGTTAACAACGCCTTCTTACATGGTGATTTACAGGAAGAGGTCTATATGAAATTTCCAGCAGGAATGTCTGCCCATGGACCTAATCATGTATGCAAGTTAAAGAAATCTTTGTATGGATTTAAACAAGCAAAGGGGTACACTCACTCTTTCAATGACTACTCTTTGTTTTTCAAAAAAACTTATTATGGAATCTCTATTTTGGCTGTGTATGTTGACGATGATTTACTAAAAGGAGATGATCTAACTGAGTTGGAAAGTCTCAAAATATTTCTTAATTCAGAATTTAGGATTAAGGACTTAGGGGAAGCACATTATTTTCTTGGCATGGATATTATAAGAGAAAAACAAGAACTAATCATTAGTCAAAGAAAATTCACCTTGGAGTTGCTTTTCGAGTTCAACATTCTTGATCTGAAGCCTGTATCATCACCTCTTGATCCAAGTACAAAATTTTTTGCAGAATCAGGCCCTCTTCTATTAAATCGGACTGTATATCGACGCCTCCTTGGGAAGCTTAACTTTCTGACTCATACCAGGTCAGATCTATCTTTTGCGGTTCAAAAATTGAGCCAGTGCATGCAAACACCAAGGCAATCCCATTTTGATGCAGCTGTACATTGCCTTAGGTATTTACTTTCTTATCCAGGACTGGGTTTGTTCCTCAACTTAGATTCATCTCTCAAGCTCCTCGATTTTTGTGATTCCGTCTGGGGGTTCATGTCCATATTCACACCGATGATTAGGTGGATTTTTCATCAGTCTTGGTGGATCGGAGATGTCTTGGAAATCAAAGAAACAACCGCTAGTCTCATTGTCTTCAGCGGAAGTAGAGTACCGGTCCTTGCGTCTGGTTGTTACATAAATAACCTGGCTTGTTCGTCTTATGGAGGATCTCAGCGTTTCTATATCTCTTCTGGTTACAGTACACTCCGACATCAAGGCGGCTATTCATATCGCTAAAACCCTATTTTCCACGAGAGGACAAAGCACGTGGAGCTCGATTGCCATTTTGTCCGGCAGCAATTCCTTGTCGGAATTATTTCCCTCTCCTTTGTACCATATCTCACTCAAATCGCCAACATATTTACGAAGGCTCTTCCAGGATCGCTACATCACTCTTTATTTCGCAAGTTAGGAGAGGTTTCCTACCCCTCCAACTTGAGGGAAGGTGTTGGAACCAAAAACCCCATTTTAGATCGAGAATTGACACAGTTGAGAAGGAGAATGAAGAAAGATACAAAAGAAGCTTCCAAAATTGGTTATACCTAGAAGAAAGGCCCAAAACAAATCAACAAGAGAAGCACATCAGCTAAAACAAAATGGGCCGACTGTGTTATCACACAATGGGTTGGTCCGGTCCATTTTATGTTGCATATTAGGAAGATCTGAAAGCAATTTGAATCTTCCAGAATATTCCACCCCAAATGCAGCCAGTACATAAAGTTGTCAAAACGGGCTGGCCCAGCCCAACCCTGACCTCGTGGACTTTTAAATTTGGTGGGCTAGGACAGGCTGACCCTTCATATGAATGGGCCTTAAAATGGTCAGCCCAACCCAGCCCTAAGAGGGCCGCGGGCTAGGGCAGGCCGGCCCTTCAAATTTTTTTAGAAAAAAGAATTTCTTTTGATCCTTAAATCTTTTTTCGTGACGTAGTCGATTAATCATATAAACAATTTCCGTTTGCTTAGAGCGTATAAAAAGCTTGATATTTGACAAGGAATCTCGTAATTGAAATGGAAATTCTCTATACCTCTAGCTCTTCTTTTTTAAGTTATATGAGTATTTTTTTTCATTTTCCTCAGATTCAGAGATTACTTCAATAAGTTTATATGCTGGGATTTTTAATTTAGGATTAACATTATTTGCTGATTTCATCATTATAGTCCAGAAAATTTTTAAAATTTCTGAAATTTGCTAGTGGTCAATTTTTTATGTGTCTATTTAAAATTGATATTTTTCTATACCGAAGAGCAGTTTAAATATTAATAATATAATAAAATAATCCAAACTTATCAATGGCCCCTTAAAGTAATATTTTCTTTTGAAAAAATATTATTATTGACAACCTAAAATTTTTTGAGTTCGTTATTAATTGCGCAAAAGAAAAACTAATTTTGTCATATTACATACATGTCAAAATTCTAAATTCTAGTTGATATGGAAGGGTAAATGAACAATCTAGGGTTGGGGAATATAGATTATAGTAGGGATGGGCATATTTCGGTCGGAACCGAATAAACCGACCGAACCAAAAAAAATTTTATTTCGGTTTCGGTTATTCGGTTTGTTCGGTCGGTTTCAGTTTAAATTTTTAAAATTTTGGTTTTTCGGTTCGGTTTTCGGTTATGAAGTTATTTAGTTCGGTTAACCGAAAAACTCTGAATTATTAGCATATAGGTTCTTTAAGTTATATATAGGCTAAGGCCATAAGTAATAAATTAGTACTATTAGGTCCAATCTATCAAAGACTCAACCCAATTAAGTAAGTCTATCAACTTCCCAATCTTAAAGACTTTCACTCTATTAAAACTTTCATAGCATATACGATAGATACCGGGAGGATTTCACACAGAGTTATAATTTACGCTATGTTTGAATTTTATGATCCATAATAGTGTGCAAAGTTTAGTCTATTTTTTTTTATAAATACAATATTTCCAACAATTTTGAAGTTTTGGAAAAAATAACAAATTCGCCGGTCCTATTATTACATAGAAGGAGCCCAATATGATAATGTTCAAACCGAAAATCGAACCGAAATTAGAAAAACCGAACTGAACCGAACTTATTTCAGTTCGGTTTCGGCTACTACTTTTACAAAATCGAAAATCGAATAACCGAACCGAATTTCTTCAAATCGAACCGAACCGAACGCCCACCCCTAGATTATAGTTAATCGTATTTTTAGTTCTTACTTTTTAAAAATATTTAATAGCTAACTAATTTAAATTTAATTAATTTTTAGCCCACGGGCCGGCCCATGCCCAACCTCGGTCAAGCCTCAAGGGCCAGCGGGCTGACTTGGGCCGGGCTTCTAAGCCTCAATTTTAAATGGGCTAAAAAAATCCTAGCTCAATCCTACCCAAGTAGCAAGCTGAGGTGGGCTGGCCTCATGGACCAAGTCCATTTTGACGACTCTACTTGTTCCTAATTTTGGATATACTCTAGTATTTGTATATAGTACATAGACCAATAGAAAACATACAACATAGGAAAACAGTTTTAGCCAATAGACAAATAGTAGCTGTAGATAGTAAACAAATAGTTGTATTTTGATTTTTCTTTATTTCCCTTACATACTTGTATAAATACATATCTTGTACAGATTTTACAATCATCATTGAAGAGAAAAATTTCCTAAATGCAAACATGGTATGAGAGTTAGTATAATCTGATTCATCTTTGTTTTATTTTCTTGATTTTTTCATCTTCATATTCAAAAGTCATCTTTCCTTTTTTTTGTTATGGCTTCTTCATCCCCTGAAGATAAAATCTCCACTCTTCAGCCATCAAACAATACCATCACTGATGCTTCTCATCCATACTACATTCATCTATCTGATTCTCCAGTAATGGTGCTTGTCAACTCCATTTTTGATGGATAAAGTTATGCTAGATGGAGTGTATTGAATAAAATATATTAGTAATGATAGGATTAGTAATGATGAGATTATTTCTTATCGACTATTTCATTAGGTGTATTAAAAATAACACGCATTTCATACTTTTTTAAAATGTTATTTGTTTACCAAAATACCCTCCACATGCATTAAAAAGGATTTGGAAAATATTTTGAAAAGGCATCACTGACTTTATACATGCGTATTCATGTATTAAAAACTATAGGCATCACTGAATTTATACATGCGTATTCATGTATTAAAAACAATGGTATTATTAATGACATGATTTACTATGCATAAGAATAGTACTGAATATAATATATAACTATGTATAAGAATAGTATTGAATATAATATATAACTAATTCAGATATTAATTATACAAAGAATTACAAGAAAATACACATGACTTCACACCATAACAAAAAATGACCCATGTTTTAAGTTTTACCCCGACCTAGCCATATTGTACATTTTCTGAAAGCACTAGCAAATCCAAAATATGTGTTCTTACAACCATTGCTTCTAAAAGTTGTGGAGTTAAAATCTGTGTTCTCACAACCGTTGCTTTCATTCTCTCTTATTCTCATGTCTTCTACATATGCTTCAAGGGGCCATCCACCATTACTGCTTCCCCTTCTATGTCACCTGGTTGCAATGTAAGAAAATTAAAGAGTCGAAGTCCACCATTAATGGCCATTCAAAGCTTTGCTTTCGAAAATAGGATTTTTTGAGTTTGTTAGTTGTTTGGATTGGGTGTTGTTCTAATTGGTTGAAAATATCAAAAGGAGTTCAAACTTTAGTTTTGAAGTGATTTGGAGTACATTTGAGCAAGAGTTGAGTTAAATTTCAGAAAATACGCAATGAAGAAGACGAAGTCAGATTTTTGTATAATTATGTATAATCTTATATAATAGTGTATATGAGTGTATAACCATATTTTATACACTATTGTACACTTTTATACAAGCGTCTGTAGACGAACTTCTTCCACGAATTTCAGTTGCAATTCTTGTTCAAAACCAGTCCAAGTCTCCACTAAATGAATCCAAATTTTATATACAACCTCATTATACTATTTCTAACAAGTCTAAATAATGCCCACTCCAAATTTCTCACAAAATCAAATTTGGAATTTAAATCCACATATTTAAACTTGTTAAAAATCTAATTTTCATCACCCAAATGAGTTTGGGTTGTTGAACTAATATTTGAGTCATAATTACTTATTCAAAAATTAACTAAAAAACTTGAGCAATCTTTTTTTAATTAAATAGTAATTTTCGAGAACCTATTAGAGATGAATATTAAGTATTAGCCTATTATTTTGGAACTAATTAATTGTAAATTAAAATATAAACTATAAAATTAAAAAATCGAGAACCCAATTATTCTTATATAAATTTTTTCCTTAATTATACATAAGTTAAAAAATAATATTATTAAAAATAAAATTAATAATACTAAAGCTAATACATTCTATTACATCCTATCAAACGCCCCTAGGCCCTAAGCTGTAAAGAAGAGTGTCGCAATTGTCTTTAGAGCATAAAGCGACAAACACATTGAAGTAAAGCTGCCCATAAAACAACAAACTCCGGGAACCGCAAATGACATAACGCAGCGCCCATAACACAGCAATAAATTAGTCCCCCCACATTATTTGTGTCGTCGTGTAACTTTTCTAACGACTGCCCTGCCGCCCTCTCCCTACCCTCTGTTTCATTATTTGCCCCTTGTTTTCCTTCTCTTCATCTCATCTATATTTAATCCAACATACTTGCTCTCTTCTGCATTATTTCCTCACTTTTTTCTCCAACCATAAATTACAAGATATAGACGTTGAGAATATACTTAAGAGATGGAGAACTTTCAAGGGATAATGGGAAAATTAGGAAGACAATGCTACGCAGTTTTCTGTTTGTGGGTTCTGCTCATTTCAGTAGCCGTAGCTCATTGTTCCACTTTTGCTGATCAAGAATCCAATGACCAAAGCCGCCACAAACGCACCCGAAGGCGTCTCCAGACCGTTCAAACTGCTAATAGAATCAGAGACAAATTTAAAATTTAGAGTTAGTGAGTTCAACATAACCACGATCTTAGTATACATTTTAATCCACTTTCTCTATGCTTTCGTAATTGATATCCCACCCAAGATTCGCCTTTGTTATTGTACTGGCTCACTCTACAGAAAAGTCACAACCTTTTAGAATACTTACTTATTTGAGCGATGTTCTTATTTATTCTTAGGAGAAACGGTAAAATTATTTTTGTGAGACCTATAATTCAGAAATTCGAGCAGTGGGTAAGTTGTCTACGTCACATATTTTGTGGTGCGATCCTCCACTGAACTCTGCGTGAACGCTAAATTTCTAGTGCACTGGACTATTTTTTCTTCTTCTTAATTTACCCCTAGTGAAGAAAGGATCTAGAGTGAAATTTCAAACGTTAGTTTGGTGCATTTCGAAGGCTCTGTATATGGTTTCTTGTTAATTGCAGGACATATACAATAACTTTATTTTATCTTCTGGTTTTATGGAATAATTCAGAATGCCGGAGTTTTCAATAACACAGTTTTATCGTCTTGTTTTGGCATGTAATGGTGGAATTGACTTACTATTGAATTGCTTTATTTGCTTGATAGATAATCTAGTTTAATTAATTCTCTTATACGATAACGTATTTGATTCTTCAAGATGCATACGGATTACATATTATAATTGTGCAGTCTTATCCCTTCTGTGTTTCCGCAATTATATTCTGGATAGGGACTGGACTACCGTACTTAGCTAGCATACTTGAAACCCGTGCATGGCCAATTGGAAGTTACCTTATTATTAGCATGGCCACTTCGAACCTACCCGTGCTCAACACCATTCTTTAATCAAAGAATTAGTTTCTCAATTAAAATTTATTTTGAAAGTATTTGAGCTACTGATAATAAAGAAATTTTATATTCTCTCAACAATAAGAAAGGAAATTAGAATAAGAAATAGCAAAGTAGTCGATAGAAAGTAAAAGAAAGTAATTGTATTCCAATAATAATCAAAATGTCTACTTACAAGTGAAATTTCCTTCCCTTATATAGAAATCTATAAGTACAATGTCCTTTTCCTTTTATGACCGAATCATTATAAGCATTAATAATATTAATGAGACGTTATAATTAGTAACCGTAACTGTTCATGAAGATTCTGTAACGTTTGTGATCATTCACGCTCATTAATTGACGATTCATGAATCTTCCCTTTTTATCGTCTTGATTCATCCTGCCAATGTCTCTTCATTTATAAATTCATGCTCGAGTGACCGTACCCCCTTCCTCTCGTGGGTGATTTGTTCGTACCTATTATAATTCATGCCTCTTCTAATGCAACTCTCCAGCTGTCGCTTTCTCAGTGATCCACGTGTTTTGCCATATCAGCCACATATTTAATTCCAGGTTTAATACTTATTTTTACCAATACAGATAGTCCCTACACTTGCCAATTATTCAGCAATTAATAATTGGGAAGTGGATCACATTTATGGCGGGAATATTTTGCCATCGTTTCCCATGTTTCATTGTGTCTTCTTCAGAACCAACGCGTCGTATGTCACTTCCATTTAATGCATGTGACACGTGGCATTCATTGATTGGATCTGCAACTCTTTAGCGGTTTTAGGGCTTTTTTTGCGGTTGCGTCAGTCACGAATTCATTATGACGTTTCCATCATGGCCCCCTTTACATGATGTGTGATTCTTCGTATAAATACTTCCTATGCCTTTGCTTTCACGAAAACCTTCTACAATGTTCTTCTTTCATAATAATGCTTGTTTGTCAGCGCATATTATTTTCTTATACAACCATGTCTTTTCCAAACCCTGATCCTCGTAGAGTAGTTATAGTAGATGAACTTCCCCCTTCGTATGCTCGTACCAGAAGTAGAAGAGGCGGCAAATTACGTAATTTAGAGTCTGTATCTATCTGTGGTTCTTCTTCTCAATCCAGTGTTACTACCCCTTTGTCTTCTAGAACTAGGGCTTCTTCTTCTTATAGATCTTCTGCTAGAAGTAGGGATTCTAGTGAACCTCTTCGAGAACCTACTGTTGATGAGATTATTCCCGCTAAACTTTCCTTCTCTACTGATCGAGAATTGATTATAAATCATGTTACTTCTATGACTTCCTATGATCGTACTGATATTTTACCTTCCCAGATTACTGAGGGCTTGATTTCTCTTGTGCGAAGAGAATGTCATTGGAAATTCGATTTCCCAATTTTAGTCCCTAATGCAAATCAAAGGATCACTTCATGCAAAGCTGGTTATTCTTTTGCTTATACATATCCCATTACATTAGGTTTCAGACCACCTATTGACTCAATCATCATAGAATTTTGTCGTTTCTTTAAAGTTTGCTTAGGACAGATTGGTCCTATTGTATGGAGAGTTGTGGCATGCTTAAGATACTTGTCGAATTTGGCCTCTTTACCCTTTACCTTCAATCATTTGATTCATCTTTATTCCCCTAAGTTATTTCGTTCTGGGGTATTTACTCTCGTGCCTAGGAGTAAGAGGGTTTTGGTTAGCCTTGAAGATGACAAAGATTGTGGCTAGTATGCTCGTTTCGTTGCTGCTCCCACAAGTGGGTTAGTGGGTGAAGAGAACATGCCTTTTCCAGAAAAGTGGAACTTTGCACGTTAGTTTCTTTTCAGATTTCCTTTTTTTTTGTGAAGAATCTGCAATCTCGTGACTATTTTTTCTTTTTCAGCAACCATGGAAGCTGTTGAGGAGATTTCAGACTTCCGTGGTTGGGTAGAAATATTGTTGACTATTGCTACTATGAAAGGAAGATCCTGGAAGTACCTTTCTAATAGGTTGGATAGAAAGTGAAGACTCATGGTATCCTTTCTTTCAGTTTTCTACTTTTCTTCCACATTTACTTGAAAATTTACTAACTTCTCTTTTTGCTAGGATTTCCCACTGGGGGTGTAAGTGCCGCATCTATTGCTGCTTCAAGGCTTTCTCTGTCTATGGCTCAAGAGATGATCTTGAGTTCCTCATCAAAGAGAAAAGTTGATAGAGCACACGGTTTTGAGGGTGAAGAAGAACGAGAGGAAGGCTCGTTAGTTCGTAACCCTCGAGCTATGAGACGTGTCGTTTCGGATAGTGAAGCTACTCCTCCTCCCAGTTCTGTTCCCATGCATGATCCTGAAGGTAATACTTTAGTGAGCTCTGATGAAGAGATTCTTGCCGCACCCCGTGACTCCACAGAACAACTTTTTTTGCATGGGTTTGATAATGAAGGCTTTGGCTTTGTTTATGAGGAAGCGCCTCTTGCCTCTTTCTCCGTATCTTTTCCAGTTGATCCTCAGTTCCCTGCACCTGTTGTTGTTGCCACTGCTCCACCCATTACTATTTTGACTCCCTCAACTGCCCCCACCGTTACAACTTCTCATGTTGAAGTTGGTTCTTCCAGTAACAATAGGGTAATGAAAAAAGTTACCATCGAAATCCCTGAGGATGGTAATCTTCTGAAGAAATCTGGCCAAGCTGATGTATGGCTGAAGCCATTGATTGACCCAGTTGAGAAGTACAAATTGGAAAGCTACAGTTCTTTAACGTGGATGAATGATATTGTCTATTAATCTTTAAAGGTATAAGCTTTAGCTTTTGCATGTGACTTTCTTTTCATCTTTATTTGATAATCAAATTTTCCTTCTTCTCGTGTAGATCAACCTAATTGGCATGGAGCTGATGAAAAGGATCATCCATATTGAGAAATTAATGAATGACTATCGCACCGAAGCGGACAACTGGAAGGAACAGTTTGAAGTCCTTCAGCTTAAGAAAGAAGTTTTAGATGAGGAGAATTGTACCTTGGAGCAACAAGTGAAGGTAATGGCAACAGAGTTGTCAATTGAGAAAGCTTCTTCTAGTCAAGTGGGCAAAGATAAAGACCTTCTTGTGTCTTCATTTGCCGAGCAACTTTCCAAAGCCACTGAAGAAATTAGGGTTTTGAAAGAACTGCTGAACCAAAAAGAAGTTTACACCGGGGAGCTTATTCAAACGCTCACACAAACTCAAGAAGATCTCTGTGTGTCTTCTAATAAAGTTCAATTCTTAGAGAAGTCACTTACCTCCTTACAGGCTTCTTGTGATGCTGCTTTGGATGAAAAGGAAGAGTTAAGAGCCAAAATTGAGCAGTGGGAGAAGGATTATGAAGCCCTTGAGGACAAAGCTATTGTTGATGTTAGTTGGGCTTTCTTGAATACACACCTCGAAACTTTGATGGAGGAAAGCCAGGAAGGCTTTGACTTAATTGCTGAAATCGCAAAAACTAAAGAAACTATTGAGGAAACTCGACAGAGTCAAAACTTTTCTTCACCTGAGGTCGGCGTTCCTGAGGGTGACAAACTTACTCCTAGTGAATCTGTTATTCAAGCCTCTTCTGCTCAAGTCGAACCTACTGCTGTTCCTGATGATGCCATCTTGAATCCTCCTGATAGTACTAGTTCAGAAGATGCCCCACAATGAAAGTTTATTGTGTTGTTTTGTCTCTTTTTTTAATTGGTGGAATGATTGAGAAGTTTTACCCCTAGTCCATTTTGGAGGTTTAGTAATGTTTGAAAAGTTTTACCCCTGGTTTGTTTTGGGGTTTAGTATCAAATAGTTAGGTTAGAACTAAGTGTATGCTTAGTTTTAAACAAGTTTATATAATATTATTTTCCGAGTTTTTTGTTCAACTCTTGTTGTTCCCCTTTTTCTCGCGAAATCGAGTTTCGACATTGACAACTCTTTTAAAAGTGAAGGAATGGTTATTAAAATAGAGTCGCCACCTAACGGATTAAGGTGCGTTAGGGCACCTATTGAAATGACTCAGATTTACTAGTTGCGTCACCAAATATCGGGTAAGGGCTCAAATTACCTCGAGGAGAAGGTGTTAGGAACTCCTTGAGGTCCACAACGTTGGGTCCCGACCGATCTCAAATCATGTGAATTAGTATAATAGAGAAGAGAGGGAATTATTTTAATAGGAATGGGGGGGGGGGTCCTAAGTTTTTTAGCCTAAAGGATCACCCCGTGACACATAAATAATACTTCGTAACTCCCCCAAGACGGGAGTGTTACTCATATTATTCAGTAGGCACAGACTATCATCTCTTGCTACCCGATTACTATCTTTGAGTTGTACCTAAAATGCTTTAATCAATTCTAAATCGTACCCTATGCGTGCACTACCTGCCCCTTACCTATGGCCCAGAAAGCATTTGGACCTCTATTTTGGATGGTTCTAGATTCAACTTAGGTTGCTCAAAATGGTAAAACTAGGCAACATACAAAAACAAGTTGGACTTGCATATACGAGCAAATAGGGACTCAGATTAGCCTCCACACATTAGACATCAAATGCACGCAAATAGATTAGGCGTATTGATAGTTTTAACAATTAAAGTTATTAAGTCCTATAGACATGCTCTCTATGTGATTCTGGATTTTAATCATACTGGCAGTTGTGTAAAGCAATTCCTAAGTGACTGCATAGTTGCCTATTGATTATAATTAGAAGCGGTTAAATATATAGACATGCCATATAGGCAATTTATTCAGCAGTTGACAGTGATAACAACGAAGGTTATTCAAAATTACTCAGTTGTTCCTATAGGCATGCTTTCCAGTGACATTTAGCAAGACACTATGTGAAGTTCCAGTTTTAGTATTTAGCACAGATGGTGATTACCCTATGGGCATGATTCTACCTTTGATGATTGAAACTGTTATTAGTTCTTATAGACACGCATACTAACTGAGCAAGTGTGACAATCGATTAAACCTACATGCATGATTTCTACAGAGGCAGATTTGAATATGCTGCAATGTAAGTTGAATTTAGTTATTTTATTTCCTATAGGCATGGTGTCTAATCATGTAAAGCAAAGTAGACTGGATACTCACAGAACTTATTTGAGCCAAAGCAAATCCCTATAGGAAGGTTATATAACACGCAATAGCAAACAGAGTAAACATCTAGGAAAGTTTTCTTACATACAATAGCAGAATACTTTTGAATAAAGTAAAGCCTACAGGCAGGTTATCTAACATACAATAGCATAAATTAAACACCTATAGGCATGTTATCTACCCATTTCATGCAAAATATCAAAAATAAGCCTATTTTCCCAATTTATTATAGCCCTAATTGTTATTACAAACTAGAATCGAATGAATGAATTACAAAATATATAAACTATAGGAAGCCAGCAACAGTCCCAAATACACATGGACAGGCCAAGCCTTCAACTCACAATAACTCCAAAAAGCCCATGTTCATTGATACACAGTGACCAGCGGTGAATGATTCACCTCTATCTCAAGGATAACATAGTGTGTCAGAGTTCCCAAGGGCTTCAAGAACCATGGGCAGTGCTCACACTAGAGAAGAATGATCAGAACAGTTCAAGAAAAACTATGGACCAAATTCTGGTGTGTCAGAGTTCACGAGGGTCTCATATGAACCCTAAGAAGTGCTCACACCAAGAAGGCCAGGGGACAGTACTTAAATTGCTTTGGCTTTCAGCCAACAAAGAGTGAGAATTCAAGAGAGCAGGATAGGATTGGAGAGTGCATTTAGGGACAGAATCACACATAGAAATTTGAAACTAATCAGACTTGATAAAGTTTTTAAAGTGTAACAAAGTCATATGCTAATAAGGACCAGTTCATGCCTCAGAAAGATGACAAGGACTTCGTATTAGGCTAAGTCACAAAAGGGAGCTAATTGATCAACAATAAGCCAGGAAAATATTAATTAGCAATAACAATTTAACAGAGGTATCATAACATGGTGAGCACAGAACCAGACAAGTAACATGACAACGAGTTTAATAACAAGCTAATGAGTCTACTAAGGCATACATAATTAACTAGTTCTTAAGAAAAAGTATCAAAGCTTGCTTAATGCTAAAAGATAATCCTAAGTTAAACAGAGTTAAGCAAATTTCACTAATTGATTTACGGAGTTCAACATGTCTAAAATACAAAAAGTAACTAGTCTAATAACAGTAACATATTAAATGAGTAATGAAGTAGAAAGTATTCAATAACTTACCAGTTTAGATGAAACAGAAAAGGAATCTAACAATGAACAATTATCACCAACATAAGCAATCAATAGAGGATTTCTGGCCTTGGCTTCCAGCCGGCCAGGTAAAATAATAGTGTATAGTTTGTTTAGGGTAGAAATAACAAAGAGAGTTATAATAAGATGCACACAGAAATATAGACGGAAACATTAAAGGAAAAATAATTAAAGAATCAAGAACCAGATTAGATCTAGAAAGATCTGAAACCCTGATTTTAGGGTAAGTACAAAACCGTGAAGATTCTTAGAGATCCATACCATAAAATAAACGTGAACGAACACAGACGGAAAGAGGTCACAGATCTGAACCAGTTTTGGTTCGAAATTAAATAGGTCTGCTTGGCATGTTAGGCAAGCATTATGTAACACCGTAAACGAGTAACCAGTAGTGAAAGGTGGTCAACAAGGTAAGGGAATCATTGGTTGATTCTATTTTAGGGTCGGAATCAGAAGGATAATAGGTTGACGACGCTAGGGTTTCCTCAGAAGATAAGGAGAAGAGAGAGCATTTAGGGGTGGCGGGGTTTGGAGAATGAGGGAATTAGGGTTGGGGTATCTAATTAAAATAAGGGGAATAAATAAGGTCCGTTGATCTTTATGATTTTAAATGAGGTTGGGTCGGGTATTAAAATGGGTATGGGAATTGGGTTAGTGGGTTTTGGGATAAGGTATTGGGCTAGGTATTTAGGTAATTGGGTTGGGGGTTTGGTTCAAAAATAGGCTTAAAAAATAGGCTATTACTTAAATACACAAATTTAATTAATAAATAAATTATAAAAATAATAAATAAATAAATAAAAATATCATTTGTGCATAAAAACAAATAAAAACAGTTATCTAACATTATAAAGTATAAAAAGATAATTTTGGCATAAATAAAGTAACTATAAATACATATAGGCCATTATTACAAATGTGCAATTTTAGCCTTTAAAAATACAAATGTAATTATGACAAGTATGTTAAAAATATTTAAAACCTAATATGGGTGTAAATGGTGAAACTAGATGATAAAATCATCATAAAATAATTTGTAACGTAATTAATGAGCATCTATATAATAAAAAATGCAAGAATAAATTGATTTAAAACCTTTAAAAATTATAAAAAATTATGAAAAATGCTTGTATATGTCTATAAATCAAGTGACGGTGCATACGCACTATTTTGAAAGTATACATTTGTATTTGAAAAATATGAGGGAAATATTGGGTATCAACAACTGCCCCTCTTTACCCGGAAAGGATGAAAGAGTTGACGGGTAAAGAAACGATGATCGATTTTGACCGAATGGAGTGATTTGAAAAATATAGACCGCACTCTAGTTTCTGAGCTACCTACATATCCCTGGTTTTACAGGAATCAAGCCATGTGTAGTTCTGGATCCAACGGTGGAACGAACTGATAAAGTTGTTGTAAGAACGGACAAAATGTTCTGGATGGGACAAATCGGATTGAGAATGGTTATGGATACTTGACTAGATATCAGATGAGAATGGGCAACGGACGATGATTGGTTACGTTTGAAATAATGGAAACTGGAGCGAAGATTGCTCCCGTTAAGATAACGGTTACTCACCATATCACCTACAAACTCAAAATACAATGCATGCATATAGATTATTGTATAAATTTAAACATGATGCAAATTCCCTTTGGACCATGGAGATTGTATTTGGACGGTGAGTATGAAGTCCTTAGACCATGACATCCCGGGCCATGAATTGAGCGGTGAAGGATTCGCATGCCATGAAATGATGTTCTCGGGCTATGAAGATGGTGCCTCTAAACTATGAAGCCTTTGAATAATGATGTGAAATATTGAGAGATCCCCAGGACATGGCATGGTGTCTTCCGGCTATGAGGATGATGCCTTCGAACTATGACGCCTTTGGAGAAATTGGTTATATTTCAGCCCATGAGATGTAGAGGCATGATGTTTGAGATAAGACAAGACATAGCTTAGTCTTGTGTAAGATCGGAGGCAGAGCTTAGCCCCGAGAGAAGAAAATAATGCAAGGTTTTTGGAATAGAGCAACATTTGTGGTTATGCAAGGAGAGACAATGCTTAGTCTCGTGCAAGATTGGAGATAATGCTTAGTCTCTTGCAGTAGGAAAGGAAGAGCTTAGCCTTATGTAATTAAGGAGGCAGGGCTTAGCCTCATGCAAGACTAGAGACAGTGCTTAGTCTGATGCAAATGGGGAAGGCAATGCTTAACCTTATGCAATTAAGGAGGCAGGGCTTAGCCTTATGCAAGATTTGAGATAGTGCTTAGTCTCACGCAAATGGGGAAGGCAATGCTTAACCTTATGCAAGTAAGGGGGCAGGGCTTATCCTCATGCAATACTAGAGACAATGCTTAGTCTCATGCGAATGGGGAAGGTAATGCTTATCCTTATGCAATTGAGGAGGCAGGGCTTAGCCTGATGCAAGACTTGAGACGATGTTTAGTCTCATGCAAATAGAAGGAAATGCGTGCAATTGAGGAGATAGGGCTTAGCCTCATGCAAGACTTGAGATGATTCTTAGTCTCATGCAAATGGAAGGCAATGCTTAGCCTTATGCAATTGAAGAGGCAGGGCTTAGCCTCATGCAAATAAGGAGGCAGGGCTTAGCCTCATGCAAGATTTGAGACAGTGCTTAGTCTCATGCAAATGGAAGCCAATGCTTAGCCTTATGAAAACGAGGAGGAAGGGCTTAGCCTCATGCAAATAAGGAGGCAGAGCTTAGCCTCATGCAAGTTTTGAGATAGTGCTTAGTCTCATGCAGGAGGAAGGCAATGTTTAGCCTTATGAAAATAAAGAGGGAGAGATTAGCCTTATGCAAGACTTGAGACAATGCTTAGTCTCATGCAAATTAAAGGCAACACTTAGCCTTATGAAATTTAGGAGGCATGGATTAGCCTCATGCAAGATTTGAGACAATGCTTAGTCTCATGCAAATGGACAAGTAGTAAGTAAGGGCGAAGTGTTTCTTAGCTGGAGATATATTTGCGTCTTGCGGCTTTGCTATTTTGAAGATAATGATTCTAAGGTGTGCGTGTAGTTGTGCTTATTCCTTGTTCCGGCATCCAAAGAAAAATCGTGAGTTTTGCGGGGGAGGTTGGTTCGTGCCTTTGTCTGCTTTCTTTGCTCTGCTCTGCACTAGATTCCTGTTCGAGTCACCATGGGTAGCATTTGGATAAGAAATAAAACTAAAGTCTTCAAATATATGTATGCATAGTTATTCGAAACATAGTAATATGCAATTTTTTTAAAAAATCGATCAGATGAACCAATAATTGTGTCATTATTAAAGACATTGCAACCTTCTTGACATAGAATTTTAAGGGCCCTCCTCAAAATTCTGCCCCAGTTATCTAGACGAACTTCTGGATATTCCACGTATGGTGCCATTGGCTGAACTTGCTTCAGAATTTTGAGCGTCCTCCTCAAAATTTTGCCCTAGTTTGATGATGGGAAAAATAAAATTTCATTGGATTGTGACCGAACCCACAGGGCTGCCTACGTATCCCCTGTTAAACGGGAATCATGTCAAGCGTAGTTCAAATACATCATATAAAGAAATGCAAACATTTTACAAATAGTTTCTTTTGACTGTGTCTGAGTTGATGGGCTTTGGCCAAATTTCTCCATCCATTTCTGCAAGTACGAGTGCTCCTCTTGTTAGTACCCTGTGAACCATATAAGGCTCTTTCCGGTTGGGTGAGAATTTTTTTTGGCTTCATCCTGATGTGGAAAGATCCGTTTCAGCACCAGCTGTCCCGATGTGAGCTGTCTAGATTTGACCCTTTTGTTGAAAGCTCTGGACATTCTGTTTTGATAGAGTTTGACCATGACATACCTCATTCATTCTTTTGCCATCTATGAGGGCTAATTGTTCATATCGGCTTCTTATCCATTCTGCATCACTGAGTTCAGCTTCTTGTATGATTCTCAAAGATGTAATTTTTACCTCGGTGGGGATGACGACTTTGGTACCATAGACCAATAGATAAAGAGTTTCCCTGGTTGATGTGCGTACTGTAGTACGATATCCCAATAAGGCAAATGGTAACTTCTCGTGCCTTTGTTTGTGATTCTCTACCATCTTACTTAGTATCTTCTTGATGTTCTTGTTGTCGGCCTCCACGGCTCCATTCATTTGAGGCCTGTATGTTATGGAATTATTGTGCTTGATTTTGAAGGTTTCACACATGGCTTTCATCAAATCACTGTTGATATTGGCAGCATTGTCAGTGATGATGGATTCTTGGAACCCCCGAATCGAAAAACAATACGATCCCTGACGAAATCTGCGATGACTTTCTTGGTTACAGCTTTGTAAGATACGACTTCAACCCATTTTGTGAAATAGTCGATGGCCACTAGAATGAACCTGTGCCCATTTGAAGCATTGGGTTCGATTGGACCGATGACATCCATTCCCCATGCAGAAAAAGGCCAAGGTGAACTTGTTGCATTGAGTTTATTTGGCGGTACCCGTATCATATCTGTGTGTATCTAGCACTGGTGACATTTCTGGACATGCCAGATGTAGTCCGTTTCCATAGTCATCCAAAAGTATCCGGCTCTGAGTATCTTCTTGTCTAGGACAAAACCATTCATATGTGGGCTGCAAATCCTGGCATGTATCTCTTCAAGTAATTTGGAGGCTTCTTTGGCGGTTTCAGAATCTCCCAAGTTGACCACCTCAGTCTTGTCCAGGTTGGACTTAGGTTTGTTCTCAAAATTCTCAACTTCTTTGACGATTTCATCAAGTATCACATCTTTTTCTTCTTCTATTTCTTCCGAGTCACTATCCTTATGTTGCATTGTCTCATTACATGTCACAATCGTTGGTTCATCAAGGTAAGAAATAGTAATGTTGTAGAGAGGAAGATACTAAAGATAATAATAATAAAGAATCAAACTGTTGATAAATGTTTAAACGTTAAACAAAGCAATTTTTAACAACTTCAAACAATGTTTTCCAAAGCCGAATATTGAAAGGAAAGAAAGATGTTTTAAACAAAAATGCTCAAAAGAATTGTTTTCAAAATGAATGACACTAGCAGCCATGCTACCCCGGGACTCGTCTGGCCTTAGATAGTGTGGCGGTTCAGTTTTTGAGAACTGCTCCCTTCTCCATTGTCTGGATGATGAGGCCTTCTTCCTCCTCCTCCTCCTCAACTATCACACTGCAATCCATGTCTTCATCTTCCAAGAACAGGTTCCTTAGACCAGTTAGAGCTTCATCTTCTTCAGATCCCCATATTATGTCAGCCTGATGAAAGGATTGGCTCAAATGCGGTATCGGGTTCTCAAGAGGGTAATAAGGATCACGCCATGGCGGTGACCAATCGTGATATTCCTGCCAGGTATACTGATATCCAAGCCCAAAGGTTGTGCCATGACACTTTGGCTCTATTGGTTTGGTAATGCCCTAGAGGTTCTTCCCGAGCCCTTTACCGGGTTCATACCCTGACCATGCTGGTATGCTTTCTATTTTTCTTCTCCACCACTTGTCTTTCTCAATTGAATTGAGGCACTCGATGCGGTGATTGGTCTCCCCACCTAACTTCCTTCTATTTTCCACGATCGGAACAATTTGGTTGGTATAAATGGGATTACTCCCATCTCCATGAATGATCACTTCCTGATGATTCCATTCAAACTTTACAGCCTGGTGCAAAGTAAAATCCACGGCCCCGGCGGCATGTATCGAAGGTCGTCCCAACAACATATTGTATGAGGCGGATATGTCTAGCACTTGAAATTCAACATCGAACCAGGTCAAACCCATCTGTAAGAATAGATTGGTTTCCCCAATTGTGGCCCTTTGAGACCCATCGAAAGCCTTCACATTCATAGTCCCTGCTCGTATTTCATGCAAACCTTTACCCAAACTTTTCAGAGTTGTCAGCAATCAAATATTGAGACTGGACCCGTCGTTTATCAAAACCCTGGCAATGAATTTATCCTCGCATTGTACCGTGATGTGCAATGCCCTGTTGTGGCTTAATCCTTCTGGTGGTAATTCGTCTTCATGAAAGGTGATCTTGTGGCTCTCCAATACTTTCCCTACCATGTTAGCCATCTCCCCACTGGTGATATTGTTAGGCACGTAAGCTTTATTCAATACCTTCATCAAGGCATTCCTATGTGCCTCAAAATTCTGCATCAACGATAGGAACGATATCTGAGCAGGAGTTTTACTTAGATGGTCTACCACTGAATATTCCTCTCTTGCACCTTTCTCCAAAGATCATCCGTGCTAGTTTCAATGATGGGTTGTTCGGCAACATCTTCTATAATGACCCGGTCGGTCGATACGTAGAATCTACATTATAATTATGGTTATTGCCTTATCATAGGTTTGTATTACTGTTATTGATGTGTTAGAGTTGGAAGGCTCGGAATCAAAATGGTTGTAGTGAGAGTTTAGTCATTTAGTCTTTAGAAATAGCCTTATAGCTGGAAAAGTCAACTGAGAGTTGACTTATTGGTAAACGACCTCGGAATGCATATTTTATGGTTCAGATAGCTTCGTTAGGTGATTTGGTACTTCGGGTGTGTTCAGAATATTTTGTGATGTCCGGTGTAGAATTAGGCTTGAATGGGCGAAAGTTAGTTCTTGGTGATTTTCGGTCGGCAGTGGAAAATAGGCTATTTGGGTCGAAATGGAATTCCGGAAGTTGGAACAGATTCGTAATATCATTTTGGATATGTCAGCAAAATTTCAGGTCAATTGGAGTTGTTTTGGATATTTTCAGCATCGTTGGTAGATTTTAGAAATTTCAAAGTCCTTAGGCTTGAATCCGATGTGATTTTGGTGTTTAGATGTTATTTTTGGTGTTACGAGAGTGCAACTAAGTTTGAATGATCATTTATGATGTGCTGGTAAATTTTGTTGGGGTCCCAAGGGGCTCAGGATTGATTTTGGATGATTAACGTGCATTTTGGCTTTGGAAAAGTCTACTGTTTTCTGGTGTTAGCACGACAGTGTTTTGTGCATCGCGATCGCGAGGTTAGGGCCACGATCGCGTAGGGTGGAGTGAGGCTAGGAGGAAATTGCTCAGTACGATCGTGGAGGTCAGGCTGCGATCAGTACGATCGCGGAGGTCGATGGTTCGCGATCGCGTACGTTCAGGTAATAAGGAACCGTGATCGCATGGGCTTTGTTGCAATCGTGGAGAGTATATTTGGGCAGCTGAGGATTAGTGAATCGCGATTGCGATGTGGGTGCCACAATCACGATGAATAAAGAACTGGGCAGTATATAATTAAATCCTCCGCGACCATTAAACCCTTTTAAACCATTTTTGAACGGGTAAAGAGCTTTGACGCGATTTTGAAGAGAGGAAATCATTGTGCTTCATTGAGGTACGGATTTTGGACCCTAAAACTCGATTATAGGTGATAAGGAACATGATATCAATGTTTAATTCATAAAAATCAGTAGAAAAGATGGGTTAGGGCTTGAGATTTTGAGACCTTTAGGGGTCGATTTTAGGGGTCAAACGAACTCCGATTTTAGCGTTATTTATATGTACGGACTCGTGAGATGATGAAGAAAATTTTGGTATAAAAGTTTTGAGTGGGTTTTGGTTAAATTTGGGTTTTATGCTAAAATTGGTACTTTCCAATTAGAATTCATTCCTTTAGCATTATTTGATGATAAAGATCTGATCTTTAGAGATTTGGAGCGCTCGAAAGTTGATTCGAGAGGCAAGTGGATTGCAGAGTAGCTTTTCGGGCTAGTTTGAGGTAAGTAATGTCTTTAAATCCTGTCCTGAGGGTATGAAACCCCGGACTATGCATCCTTTCACGGATTTTGGAATGCAAAGATTGGAAATTTGGAAATATATTCCTTTTTAGGCAACTATTGAGTTGCGAACCCGATTTTAAAGCCTATGCTTAATAGTATTGATATACTTTGATATAATTTGGGCTGCAAGACATGTTTAGGGCCTAGTGCCGATCTGTTTACCCCTTGGGGGCTGTTTTTACTATTTTCCTCACTTGATATGTTATGATTTTCACTCAGTCTTTTCTTGATAATTGTTTTGACACTCAGAGTATTTTGATATTATTTCTTGAAGAAAATGAAACAATGTTTTGGGTCGAGAACCCAGTTTAATGATGGCTCGAGTGGCATGTTGAGAGTGTCTAACTTAGTGAGGTTGCGGCCAATATTGTGAGGATGTTATGATATGAGAGAGGCCGAGAGCCAATATTGTGAGTGATTTATGCCATGAAGTGGCTGGCCGAGGGCCAATATTGTGAGTGATTTATGCCATGATGTGGCTTGTTATAGCGCTTGGGCTGCAGGAGCCCCTCCGGGGTCTGTGCACCCCTAGTGAGCGTAGGTACCTACTGAGTGCGAGTGATTCCCGCGGGGCCGATACTGAGTGACTGTGAGGTTGCTCGCTGGGATGATACTGAGTGACTGTGAGGTTGCCCGTTGGGCTGATACTGAGTGATGGTGAGGTGCTGCGGGAAATTGTTACGAGAAATGATTGTGGCCCGAAGGGCAAATTTACGATGATTTTACTGAGTTTTTGACTGTGATTCACTTTGTTTTGTCAAACTGATTTTACTGAGAGTTTTACTGAGATATATTAAAACTATACATGTTTCAAAGGATTTATGGAAAATGTTTTTCGAAGTTATGTATTTGATGAATACTTTATGGTGACTTGGTGTTTACTGTTTTTGTGAATTGGTGTATCTGTGCTGTGTCTTTCATATTTCTCAGACTGTGATTTATTTTCATTACTACTGAGTTGGCGTACTCTTCATTACTCCATGTGCCTCTGTGCACAGATCTAGGTATCGGTTTGGAGCAGTAGCTGTCTTTGTTCGTACTCAGCAGCTTACGGGATTTCGAGGTAGTTGTTCAGCATCTGCAACTTCTCTATTTCCCTTCCTTAATTATTTATTTCATAGACACTGATTAAGACCTTAGCAGAGTTGGTTTTATTTTCTTAGATGCTCATGATCATTGAATCCAGTCTTGGGAGAGTTGTTTAGACTGTAAGAGTATTATGGGGGCGTAAAGACTTAAAGAGATTATTTAGTGTTTTGTTTGCTGCTTATTGTTGATTTTTGAAGTATTATAATAGAACGAATGAGTTATTAGCTGATGGTTGGCTAGCCTAGTTCCACGATAGGCGCCATCACGACCTGTTAGGATTTGGGGTCGTGACAAGTTGGTATCAGAGCTCTAGGTTGCATAGGACTCAACGGTCATGAGTAGGTTCAATAGAGTCTTGCGGATCAGTACAGAGACGTCTGTACTTATCTACGAGAGGCTGCAAAACTCTTAGGAAACATCTCTATTTTCTTGAACTCTTTCATGCCAATCTATTGATTCTTGAAATCTAAACTCATGTTGTTTCATTCTCTCACAGACGGTGAGGACACGCAATACCAATCAGGGTGACCAGACACCAACCAGACCCACAAGGGGTCGGGGCCATGGTGGAGTTAGGGGACCAGCCCGCGCAGCAGCCGGGACATTACCACAGGATCCCCCTATCGTTCAGGATCAGGTTCCTGCCGATGGTGCTCCAGCAGGACAGAATCAGGCACCGGCAGTGCCTATGGTTATTCTGGGTCTTCAGGAGACCCAGGCTCAGATATTGACGGTGAGTACCAGTTTGTCTCAGGCAGTCCCTACGTCTACTACTGCCACTATTGCTCAAGCCGGGTGAGGCATTCAGAATCCAGCTGCCCGGACACCTAAGCAGGTTACACAGGGTATTCAGGCACTGGGCGTAGTCCCATCCCAGCCGGTTGCCCAAATTCAGAACTATGTGGTTCCTACTATGCCTGAGGATGAGCAGCGCAAGCTGGAGAGGTTCAACAAACTTCAGCCTCTGACTTTCAGCGGTATAGAGGGCGAGGATGACCAAGGGTTTCTAGATAATTTCCAGAGGATACTATGTACTACGGGTATTTTGGAGACCAGCGGGGTCTCATTTGCTACATTTCAGTTTGCTGGTGCTGCTTTCACTTGGTGGGAGTCATCCGAGAGGCGTAGGACGGTTGGTTCAACACCTCTTACCTGGCAGCAGTTCTCCACGATATTTTTGGAGAAGTATGTTCCTCAGTCCCACAGAGAGGAGCATCGTAGACAGTTTGAGCAGCTGTGCCAGGGAGAGTTGTAAGTTACTCAGTACGAGATGAGGTTTTTCTAGTTGGCTAGACATGCTTCGGAGTTAGTCTCTACTGACAAGGAGCGTATCAGGATGTTTGTAGATGGTCTCACGTATCAGCTTTGGATTTTGATGACCAGGGAGAGAGTGTCGGGAGCTACATTTGAGCAGGTAGTTGACATTGCTCGGGACATTGAGTCGGTTCGTAGGCAGGATAGTGAGGAGAGGGAGGCCAAAAAGCCTCGGGGATTAGGTAGCTTCAGTAGTGCCCCTTTTAGAGGGCAGTTTCAGCATAGCAGAAGTCGTCCATTTAGACCTCCACAGCCAGTTTGCCCAGCTTACAATGGTGTATCTTCGGGGCAGGGTCCTCGCAGGTCTCATCAGGGCCGTTCATCTTTTAGTGTCCTTCCAGCTTAGAGCTCCGCCCGAGCATCATCTTATCAGGGTTCTTCTATGCATGGTTTGTCTTGTGGTTATCATGGTGGCAGGGGTTCTCGTCAGTTTTCATCTCCATATCCAGGTGGTTGTTATGAGTGTGGAGAGTTCAGACATGAGTAGAGGCATTGTCCCCGTCGTCTTGGTAGTTCATCTCAGTAGAGGGTTCATCCCTCGTCTTCAACCCCAATCACTTCACCACCTACTCAGACAGGCAGGGGTGGTGATCAGGCAGCTCGAGGCCACCCTAGAGGAGGAAGTCGAGCAGGTAGAGGCCAACTACGTATTTATGCACTTCCGACTAGTCCCGAAGCTATGGCCTCAGATGAGGTGATTAAAGGTACTAGCTCAGTTTGTCACAGTGATGCTTTAGCTTTATTTGACCCTGGTTCCATGTACTCGTATGTTTCATCTTGCCCACTTTCTGAATATGCCCCGTGAGTCTTTAGTTACATCTGTTCAGGTTTTGACTCCGGTGGGCGATACTATTATTGTGGACCGTGTGTATCGATCATGTCTTATATCTATTGGGGGTCTGGAGACCCGAGTGGACTTGATGTTACTTAGTATGGTTGATTTTGATGTAATTCTGGGCATGGATTGGTTATCACCATGTCATTCTATCCTTGATTTGTCACGCTAAGACCGTGACCCTAGCTATGCTCAGAGTTTCGAGAGTTGAGTGGAGAGGGTCTATAGAGCATGTGCCTAGCATAGTGATTTCTCATTTGAAAGCTCAGCGTATGGTTGAGAAAGGGTGCGAGTCTTATCTTGCTTTTGTGAGGGATGTTAGTAGTGAGACTCCTTCTATTGATTCTATTCTTGTAGTCAATGATTTTCCGAACGTATTTCCTGCAAACCTGCCAGGCATGCCACCTGAATGGGATATTGATTTTGGTATTGACTTGGTGCCAGACACCTAACCTATCTCTATTCCACCTTAGCGTATGGCATCAGCAGAGTTGAAAGAATTGAAGGAGCAGCTTTAGGAAATCTTAGATAAGGGGTTCATTCGTCTTGGGGTGCGCCGGTGTTGTTTGTGAAGAAGAAGGATTGTTCGATGTGCATGTGCATTGATTATAGACAGTTGAATAAGGTTACGGTGAAGAACTGGTATCCTTTGCCTCATATTGGTGACTTATTTGATCAACGTCAGGGAGCTAAGGTGTTCTCCAAGATTGACTTGAGGTCGGGGTATCACCAGTTGAAGATTCGAGATTCTGACATTCTGAAGACTGCTTTTAGGACCAGATATGGTCATTACGAGTTTCTGGTTATGTCACTTGGGCTGACCAATGATCCAGCCGCGTTCATGCAATTGATGAACAGTGTGTTTCAGCCTTACCTTGATTCGTTCGTTATTGTGTTCATTGATGACATCCTGGTTTATTCCCGTAGCCAGGAAGAGCATGCTCAACACTTGAGGGTTGTGTTACAGAGGTTGAGAGAGGAGAAGCTTTATGAAAAATTCTCCAAGTGTGAGTTTTGGCTTGATTCTGTAGCTTTCTTGGGGCACGTGGTGTATAGTGAGGGTATTCAGGTTGATCCGAAGAAGATTAAGGTGGTGCAGAGTTGGCCCAGACCATCCTCAGCTACTGAGATTAGGAGTTTCCTTGGTCTGGCGGGATATTACCATCGCTTTGTGGAAGGATTATCTTCTATTGCTTCACCATTGACCAGATTGACCCAGAAGTGTGCTCTATTCAGATGGTCCGATGAGTGTGAGGAGAGCTTTCAGAAGCTCAAGTCAGCATTAACCACAGCTCCAGTATTGGTTTTGCCTACTGGTTCGGGTTCTTACACAATATATTGTGATGCTTCTAGAGTTGGCTTGGGAGCGGTATTGATGCAGGACGTGTTGATACCAAATTTTTCCTCAAAATTAATTTAAACTTGCCTATATACCTTCAAAATCAGTTTTTATAAAAATTGGTATTTTTCTATAATTTTCCCACATTTTTATTAATTTACCCAGTGTTTATCTCTAATAATTGATAATAAATTGTATTACAGATAATTTTCAAAACATTTCGTGATTTAATATATCCTTTTTGGTCTTATTAAGACCGAATTTATTTCACAAACTAGCCGAATTGGCACCATTTGACTATAATCGCAATAACTTTGCAATTATAGCCTAATTACTTATTTCTATGTTAATTTTGCTCAATAATTAGTCATTTATATTTTTCATACTAATTAATCATTTTAGCTTAATCTATTAAGCAACAATTTCATTTTTTATAATTATTAGCCATTTTTATAAAATATTTATCTACTTCTAATTAGGTATTTAACTTATAGCCATTTTTTAATTCTAATTTCAGTCTTATTTACCCAAACCCACAGCCCAACCAAATTGACCCAACAACCCAAGGTCCAAGTCCTAAGCACCGACCCAACCCCCATACTTGATCTGAACCATTGATCATACGAGATCAACGGTCCAGATTCAAGTTACCATAATTAATTCAACCAAACCCCCCAATCGACCCCTCATTTCCCAATCCCCGTCTATCTCTATCCCTCTCTATTACTCTTTCGCTCTCTCTACAAGCTTTCTTGGCTTCTCTCCCCCGATGGGTTCTGTTCACCTTCTCCGGCCGGTTCTCTCACCGGAAGCTGTGGTTCTTTACCACTTTTTGGTTACCTACCCACTTTGCACCGGTCCAGTGTTACTCTGGGGCTCTCAGGCGAAGCTGGAGCGGTCCAACTCATCTCCCTTGGTCCCATACCACTTTCCGGCCTCCCCGACCGTTTGAGTAAGGATTACAACCTGTTCCGTCTTAGGCCGGTGCCGTCTTTGAGGTTCTTTCTACTTCTCTGGGTTCCACGAAACCCTAACCCTATGTCTTTCTATTTATTCTAGATCTACTTTAGATCTATAGTATTACGAAGTTTCTTTCTATGTCTTTCTCTGAAAACTTTCATCTTTAAACGATCTTTCAATTTTAAAACTAGGGTTTCACAAATCCCTTTCAAAAATAGATTTTCCTTTTACTTCTGCTTTAATGTTATTCTATTCTTTTCTCTGTTAACACGATTGATTCAAAGCTTCTTACTGAAAACCCCAATTTTTTTAGGGTTTTAGTTCGTCTTATTTGCTATGTTTGGCCAATATGTACACTTCTCCTAGACTCTCTATATGCTCTATGTTTATTACTCTAATTCATGGTTAGAGTTCCTAAATCTCTACTATTCCTCTCGCTTAGGGTTTCTCTGAACTTTGGTGCTGATTATTGTTTAATAGGTCTGCTTATTGATTTAATGGTTGTTTATCTGATACTCTCTACTCACTATGTGTATCTCTTTGCATAGTTGTGATATTTTCCTCGAACCTATGATTTTGTATGTTCCGTACTAATTTTTCGAACTGTTTCCTTGATTGTGAGATGCTTTCCTTGATTATGCCTGATTCCCTGTGATTTCAATTACATTCGAGATTCCCTCGACTAATTTTCAGAATTAAACTCATACTTTGCTTTGTGAATATGCTATCAGTTTTTTAGTGTGTACTTTACTTAATTATGTGTTATGAACCTAGTCTTTATTACATACTCCATGCTTTTACTACCCTTATTATAGTAAAATCACTCTAGTTGATTCCTTCCCCTTATTTAACTCTGATTGGCCCGTTTGAACTTGAATCCCTAATTAAAGGGAGTCCGGGCCTTTAATTGATACTGATTGGTTATTATTTCCATAATTATGTTAGACTAGTTACTCCTTATCTTATTTTCTTTACTCATTTTCAGAATTATAAATACCCTACTCTCTTTAGCATAAGACACCAAGAGATACACGAACACATACACACAAAACATCACTCATATTGCTTTGAACCTCACTTGCTTTGCTACATATTCTCTCTTGTTCCTCTGGCTACTCAGTCGACTGAAAGCCAGGACTGAGTTACTTATTGCTGCTCTATTGCTCTGCATACTACTGTCCTATTGCTCCACTTCTCTGCACCTTGTTGTTCTATTCTTACTCTTAACTGGTATGTTTCTAGTTTAAGTTTATAACATCCAACTCAATGTGTTTCTATTTGTACTAAGGTTCCTGTTCTTCCTTTTATGCTCCTATTTGTGGTTCTGCTGCTTGCCTTGCAGCTAGAATATTTTCTTGTCTATGTGACCTCTCTTTCCCTTCTGTGTTTAGCATGCCTACTTGTCTATGTGTGTAACTACCCAACCGGTCGTTTTGCGTTATTGGACCCTATTCCCCTAAATTAAACTTCATATAACTGCTTTTTATGAGTTATGACTCGTGGGGACTGGTGGTATGGGATTCGGAGGTGTTTAGAGTGCTATAGGAACAATTGGTTCCTTAAGGTTGGCTTTTAAGGCCAAGTTTGACTTTGGTCAACATTTCGGGTAAACTATCTCGGAATCGAGTTTCGTCGCTTCCGGTAGCTTCATGTGATGATTTTGGACCTGGGCGTATGTTCGGAATGGGTTTTTGATATATGTTCGGAATGGGTTTCTGATGACCCGGAGGCATTTCGGCGCCCAATATTGAAATAAGAAGTTCCTTAAGTTCCTATTTTGGTTTGGGACGTGTTTTTGTGTTATCGAGGTCTGAATAGAATTTCGAGACCGGGAATAGTTTCATTATGTTAATTATGACTTGCCTGCAAAATTTGGTGTCATTCCGAGTTGTATAGGTCGGTTCGGCGCGTTGTTAGCGAAGTCTAGAAAACTTAAAGTTCCTAAGTTTGGTTCTTGGGGTTTTGATGAGTGATTTTGAGTTTTAGCGTTGTTTTGAGTGTTGCGAAGGCTCTAGCGAGTTTGTATTATGATTTGGGACTTGTTGGTATATTTGGACGGGGGCTCAGGTGGGTCCAGGTGCCTCCCGAACACCACACGAGGCCAAAAACCAACTGAAATAGCTACTTGTGCACCTATTCTGGTGTGACCGCAGGTGTGGTTGACAAGTCGCAGGTGCGGGACCGCTCCTACGGTCCCAGCCTCGCAGGTGCGACCCCTAGTGGTCTGGCCAATTACGCAGGTGCGGACAAAGTTCCGCAGGAGCGGAGCTGCAGGTGCGGTCTCTACTCCGCAGGTGCGGGCCCAGGCTCCCCAGTCCATTTCTCCAGGTGCGGTCCTCGAGCCGCAGGTGCGAAAACACTGTCCAGACAGTGTGTTTTTATAAATTTTTCTCATCTTCTTCTTCCTTGGGGCGATTTCCACCATTTTTGAGGGGCAAACGACCTGGTCATTTAAGGTAAGTGAAATATACTCTAATATTAGTTTCATGCATGGATTACTAGCTTAATTAACTACCTAAATTAGTGAAAAATCAAGAATTGGGTAGTAACATAGAGCTTGCGATAATTTGAGAATTTAACTGTGAAATTTCTATGAAATCAAGTAAAAATCGTATATTAATGATCCTTAGGCTTTGGGTGAGTGTTCCCTTCGAGCATTATTGGAATCCGAGCATGCGGACCCGGGGTTGAATTTTGGAAATTCTCCAAGAATGTTGAATTATTGAATAAATAGGATAATTTCCCTACTTTGAGAATGCATTGATGTCATTGTACCGTATTTGGCTAGTTGCGAGTCCTTGGTTGTAGAGTTCGGAGTTCAGGCACATCCTTGGTCTGAGGGGTAGATTCGACACGAGGTAAGTCTCATTTCTAACCTTGTAAGAGGGAATTGTCCCCATAGGTGTTATATATGCTGTGTGTAATTGTTGTGGGGGCTACGTGCGTACAATGTGACGACTATCATGCTATGTCGGGTAGTTTTAGGGCTCACACACATGTCTTTATGTGCCTTATATATATCTTTGGGTGTTCTTTGAGGTGCCTGTTGCTTTTAAATTGATATGGAAATGTGGAAAAGTTGCAGCTGAACTCCCAGTTGATCAATCCCTGTTAAAGGTATAGTACTACTAAGTTATTGAGATGTCGATATATACATATGTACGTATCAGAGTCAGTACTTGAATCGTAGATATCACTCGCAATTGAGTGATGCTTTATGATAAATCGGTATAAGTGTGTCACCATTCGAATCGCAGGTATGATTCGCGATCGAGGGGAGCTTTATGGTAATTATACATAAGTGTGTCAGCACTCGAATCGCAGGTATGATTCGCGATCGAGGGAAGATTTATGGTAATTGTATATAAATGTGTCAGTACCCGAGTCACAGGTATGATTCGCGAGCAGGGGAAGCTTTACGTCTATTCAGTGTCTAGATATTCCCTTATGACTCCGGCACGTTGTCTTGCTCTTGTGTGCGCTTGGCTATTTGGTACTGTTTCCATTGATATTGACTTTATAGATATTTGGGGGAAAAAGGAAAGTGTACATTGTTGCTTATTTTCAGTAGTTTCCTGGATTTCTGTATTTGATAGGTATCAGCTGCTTACTGTCTCACATGTTTACTGCATTCTGTATATCATGTTTTGCATTATTACTGTTGGACCTTAGTGAGTTTCATGTCGACCTCTCGTCACTAACTCTTCTAGGTTAGGTGGGATACTCACTGGGTACATATATATTTATGTACTCATGCTGCACTTCTGTACTTAATTGTACAGGTTCTGAGGCTGGTGTTTCTGGTTATCCGACCGGAGCTTGACTTATTTTCTGGACCTGACTCCACGGTGAGCTGCACTCCCTGATGATTCCAGCAGTGCTATGGAGTTATCTTTTGTTTATTTCTGCCTATTTCTCTCAGACAACAGTACATTTTGTATCATCTTTTGTATATTCTACTAGTTCACCTGTTGACTTGTGACACTAGTTCCTGGCACGCACATAGTAAACTCATTATTTTTGGGACTGTATATATATATATTGGATCACGATCACTATGATTGTATTTACTTAAGTTGGTAAATGTTTCCGCTTTTATTTAAATGAGTTAAGTTTAAAACTTTGGAAAATATGTGGGATTAGTATGTTAATAAGGATAATCTCACTAGTAAACAACTGTTGGCTTGCCTGACTCCGGTGTTCGGCGCCATCACGACCCGTGTTGGATTTTGGGTCGTGACAATGTGATTCCCCTTTCCCTTTAGTCTAACATGTCTATTGCTTTTCCTTATATGTTTCCATCATGAATCTGCCCAACACTATGAGCATGTACCCCCCTAATACTTAGTTATTATGTAAATCCTAATCCTGGACCTAATATGTGACTCTGTTTGACACCCCCTCAATCTAATGCTGTTAGATTCCTGGCATGAACATTTTGTGATAACTAGGTTGTGATTGTTTAAACCCTATAGCACTATCGTAAGGACTATTTGTGTGCAAGTCTACTTCTACTATGTGACTTATTTGTCCCCTAGTTCCCCTATCCCTGTTTGTGTTTACTTCCTAAACCATGTATGTTCTGAGTTCCTGATTGTCCCGTTTCTTTCTTCTTCAAACCAGTTTTCATAAAACAAACTCTAATGTTTTTCTCTGAAGCTATTTTTCAAATAGTTATTTCAAAAGCTACTTTTCAAACTCAACTCTTTTTAAACTATAGGCACATCTCACTACTCTTAGTTCTAAGTTCAGCCCCCTTCGTGTGAGCCCTGCCTTGGGGACCATTTGAGTATCCATTGAACTCTGAAATACAAGGCTGGCATTCAACACTGCACTTACTCATTCCTGGCTAGGGTACTTGGGTGTGAGCACTTCCTGGGATCCTCTAAGATCCTTAGGAACTCTGACACACCTGGGTTATAAAGGGTCATGGCATATGGCATGGTTGGATATGAGGATTTGGGATTATTGTTAAGCTCCCTATAGGGTAACTTCTTAATTTCCTTATTTACTTATGAAATTTGCACAATGCTGGTCTGTAATAATTAATTGTAAGAAAAAAACGATTATGGGCTGCATAGTGAAATGGGCGGGGTTATGCATGCTTGGTATACGGGTAGAAGCCATGCTATAGGATTTATTTTGTATATGTGTGCAATAGTCACCATGCTTAGGAATACTTTCCATGCATGCATTAGAGAACATGTTTTAGGCCCGTTTATCTCAGCATCTTTGCCATACTCATGCCTCACTTAGAAATCCTTTTCGTAGTTAAATAACTATAAGAATGGTTGTTATGTTACTATCTCTGCATCTTCACGATCACCATGTCTAGAAATCCTATTTTAGGTTTAAAATACATTAATCGTCAATATTTGCATTAGAGACCATGTTACCTTAGGAATTCATTCTCAGTATGCTCATATTACTATGCCAAACTCATGTGTTAAGGACATACTACTATTTACATTAGAAATCATGTGCCAGGTTCAACAACTTAACTATGCTTCTGTATTTTTTGTTTCGAGTCAAAAGGATGTGTAATAAGTAAATTCCGCCCTAAAAAAATAATAGATTTCGATTTTCTGAAAACGTTTTGGGCATTAAGAAAAGCATGCGTAGGTTTGCATCATTCTACACCCTGTATGCATTTAAATATCCTGTTTTGTAGGAAACTTCATCCACATTAGTTTAAATACACACTCTTTTACCACGACTAAGTCTAAACAGGATAACTAGAATATTTTTAAGCCGCCTAGGCAAGCCTTAGGCATTAAGTTTATTAAAACTGGAAAAACTGTCTCTTTGTATTGTTTAGCTAATTACAGATCAGAATTCATAGCCTAAAACTGGTAAAAAGACCTCTTCTGAAACTCAGTAATTAGACTGCCCCATTACTGTATTCTCACTTAGACATCTTGCCTTAGGTTCTGAAATTCAAAGACATCTTTGTGTTTGAGTCGTGCTAATTATGTGTATTAATTTGTGGAGGAATTCATGAGCCTTATATATGTCTGTATATGTTTCCATGTATTTGCAGTCCTAAATATTTTGTTTGTCGTTTAGCATTTTGTCCTTTAAACCTAGAGGTTCTGCCTAGTACCTACCCTTTATGATAGTAGTCCTATCCTCCTCCAGGACTGATAAGATGGGATGGGTAATAGCACGCAATAGAATCCGTGACCAACATAGCTTTAGTTACCTTCACGGGGTGGGAAGGGAAGAATATGGATATGATGACCGGTGCGCTAATACCACGTGTAGCCCCTCTTCGAGGAGTAATTACCGGGTATTGCATTGATGTGATCCGTATTGCTTTAAACCTAGGATATTTTCTCAAATGTTTACTTTTAATTTCTTTTTCAAACTTTCAATAAAACTCCAATACTTGTTTGAAATCTCCTCTTATTTGAGCCTTGCTTGTTATTTGTTCATTGTCCGAATTCACGAAACCATTTGGCTGGGACCCACAGTTGTTGATCCTGAGGGGTGCCTAACACCTTCCCCTTGGGATAACTTCAAGCCCTTACCCAATCTCTGGTAATGCAAACTAGTTCATGAGTTAATTACTCAAGTTTCCCTAACGCACCATAAAATTGTTAGGTGGCGACTCTTCCTTTAAACTTCTTCCTTCAAAATGAGTTTGTCCAAAATGTCAAGAACCCGATCTCCGCACCTAAGTTTTTGGGGGCGAAAAATGAAAGAGGGCACGACAGCATGGCGACTCTGCTGGGGATTATAGGCTTTTACCATTTCAAATTGTTTCGTGAATTTATGCCTTTATTTTAAATACTTGCACCTTTTCCTATTCCCTTTGCATGTAATTAATTGTTTGCTTCGAGTATTTATTTCCAAACGTAACTGACATGTCTCTTTGTTTCCTTTGTGTAACTGCTTTAAATCATTATTACTGTTTTTACCGCTTTCTTTAACGTGCAAATACGTGACAACTTATTTTAAATACTTATTGCATAAATCATGCTCAACATTCATACTCCACTCGTTCCAAACAAAATACTATAACAATGCTTGATGAGTGGTTGCGCCCTTCCTATATTATCACCCCCTAAATTCGGAAAGGCTTATTAGCGGTAAAACCAGTCGATCAGTGGTGCATTCGACGGTTCAGTGCCTTTCCCCTTTGAGTTGTCCACTAAAATGTACCAGTCTAAAACCCCATAGAAACCTTACTCTGTCGAACTGTTGCATGCATCATGGTCAAACCTAGTCAAAGCTAAAGTGTTGTCTGCACGATAGCTTTAATATAGCCTTATCCAAAAGTCCACTAGGTTTCCCTGATCCCAAACGGACGCCCTCACGTTCTATGCATTTATTTGGAGAACTAAATGCTTCCTGCTAATTATTGACGTTAAATAGTCGAGTCCGGTGGGGCTAAGGGCCTAAACTATTTGTTTTGCAGGAAAAAAAAATGAGGCATGAAGTCCCCAGATTCGGCATGGTCTCCAACATCCACCCAAAATTGCTGAGTTGGTGGGAGGATTTACACTCTAGCGACAAAGCTATCTTCAGGAAACATTTGGGTAATCTACCATTACTTATGAAAATCCAGCCTAACGAAATGATAGTATAGGCTGCTACCCTGTTCTGGGATCGCGAAAGATCTGTGTTCTGCTTTGGGAGCATCGAAATGGCACCGTTGATAGAAGAGATAGGAGGGTTGGCTAACCTAGTATGGGAAACTCCGGGGTTGCTGATGCCTGAGAACTGCACATGCAGAAGTTTCCTCGAAATGATCGGTCTGAAAAAAGATGCGGAGTTGGTATGTCTGGAGGATTCGTACATTCCTTTTGATTACCTGTACGAACGGTATGGCTACAGCAAATCATATCGTACCTACCATGACGAGTTTGCTATCACCTCTCTGGGACACGTCCATCGCCGAGTGTTTGTGTTTATGGTATGCTTTTTGGGATTGATCATGTTCCTGATGAAGAAAGAAAGGATCCATACCAGGTTAGCCATGGTAACTAAGACCGTAATGGAAGGGTTAAATGGGAAATATTTCAGCATTGTGCCCATGATCGTTGCAGATATGTACCAGGCTTTAGAAAAATGTCAACAAGGGGCAAACATTTCAAAGGTTGCAATCTGTTACTCCAACTCTGGCTTGTAGAACATCTCCAAAAAGGGGAATACCGACAGGACATCCACCGCCGAATGTGGGATGACCACATCGCTTTTCATCACCCAAAGCGAATGAATTATATCCCTGACATGTTCGCTCAACCTGAGGACGCCGAAGGATGGGTGAAGCTCTTTGATAACCTAACTGAAGAACGGGTTTAGTGGATGTTCGAGTGATTTCCAACAGATGAGTTCATCATTCGATCTCGAGATGCATCATTTCTGGTATTGATTGGTCTAAGGGAGACCTACCCTTACGTACCTCTTTGAGTTATGAGGCAGGCAGGGAGGAAACAAGTCATCCCTAGGGTCGAGAAGATGAGCCATCTCAGAGCCGACTTTCAAAATAATGACAGTCCTCACAAGTGCCAAGCTCAGCACCTATGGCACTGCAAGTCTATACTCAAGAAAGACACCATCGAGCCGGACATGTATCACGCCAGTTATACCCTTTTCTATCTGAGTTGGTTAGAAGAAGATTTGGGTGGTCAAAACAAGCCAGGGTATGTCCGAGGTCACAGGGTTGTAGATCAAAGGGCTGAAGCACAAGTCAAGCTCAACCGGTTGCGTAAAAGGATCCGGGAGAATGAGGATGATCACCACACGATACATGAGTCCAACAAAAGACTGATCGAGGAATGGAAGGACATGGCTATTAGCGCCAACAAAAGGCTGGGATATTTGGAACGAGGTATAATCGATTTAGAAGAGAAGTTCATCAAAAGGGTTGAAGATTGTCAAAAGGTTAAGGGAGCTGCAAGGGGATATTTAGCCAGAACTTATCTGCTGCTAGGACTTTGTGAGCTGGGAAAGCTTCTAGAAGAAAGCAGAAATGCCGAATCTGGGGAAGGCCCTTTTGGGACCAAGTAGATAGAAATGTCTTTATTTTTCCAACAATGTAGTAAGGCCAATGGCCATTAGTTATTTTTATTTTTCGTCTGTCGTTTCGGGATTCGTCTATTTTATTATCAATAAAATGAGGCATTTAGCATTTTAAGTTCTCCAAACCAATTTGTCACTAGGCCTACCTCAGGCGCAAAGAGGTCCCCAACTTAGGACACGCTCTCATTTCCGCATTACGTGTTTAAATACTGCAATACTCTTTTCATAATCCTCACTGACTTGGTTACCTTTTGTTTATATTTTTTTCCTTACTCCCCTCCCCAAAGGTTAGTTCGTACATTCTGGCATCATCAACCTATCGCACTAGATCCAAGGGCCCTCCACCTACTCCTCCCCCTAGTCCTCCTAAGGGAAAAGACAAAGGCAAAAGTAAGATGGAAGAGTCCAGTGGCATCAAGAAGGAGAATGTGATTGAAAGGGTAGAGGCCACTGATGGCCGAGGTATTCAGGTCCTGCATGAGAACATGTCGCCACTTGAACAAAAATTGCTGAAGTTTCAGAACGAACTAGATCAATTCCTGAATCTGGCCAGCTTGTCGTTTTCCCTAAATGTCCTTGACGTCAACCTTCCAAATGCTCAAAACCCCACACCTCCACAAAATATCCCAAGGCAGCAAAACCATCACACCACTCCTCCAAAGAACCAAACCCTCCCGACACAGTACAATGCATGCCACACCTCAAATAAGACCATACTGCTTATCCAAGAACCTCAAAATCCCACAAAAGACCATTTCCAGACCTATAACAATCCCATCTATGTGGAAACCATGACCCACTCCACTCCGCCTTTCCCATAGGCATCCGAGTCTGATGAAAAGGATTTACTCACTAGGAACCTAGCCGAAGAGCTTAAGAAACTGACCAGCCGAGTTCAGGGTGTTGAAGGGACCAAAGGGATCAAAGGGTTGAATTATGAAGACCTTTGTATCCAACCTGATGTCGAATTGCCCGAGGGTTACAAACCTCTAAAGTTTGAAATGTTTGACGGTACTGGTGATCCGAGAGTTCATCTGAGGACCTATTGCAACAAATTGGTCGGCGTGGGAAAGGATGAAAGAATCCGCATGAAGTTGTTCATGAGGAATTTTAAGGGAGATGCACTGTCTTGGTACATCATCCAACACCCCAAGAAATGGTCAAACTAGGTAAGCATGGCGTCTGATTTCATGGACAGGTTTAGATTCAACACAGAGAATGCACCAGATGTGTTCTACATTCAGAATTTTAAGAAGAAGCCTACAGAAACCTATCGCGAGTATGCTACTCGCTGGAGGTCCGAAGCCAAAGTCAGAACTGCTCTAGAAGAAGAACACATGAACAAGTTCTTTGTCCGGGCTCAGGACCCGCAGTATTATGAACGGTTAATGATGGTTGATGGCCGCAAGTTTTCTGATATCATCAAATTGGGTGAGCGAATTGAAGAAGGTATTAAAATCGGTATGGTTACAAATTTTGAAGCCTTGCAAGGCACTAACAAGGCTCTACAGTCCGGTGGTGTGTTAAGGAAAAAGATGTGGGAGCCGTAATGGTTGCACAAAGAACCAAGTCCCCACTCAAGTACCAAACCTATTCGACACCTCCACTCACATATCATCCCTCACCAAATTACCAAGCACCACTACCAAATTACCAAGCTCCATCACCAAATTACCAAACTCCACCACCTTCCTACCAAACTCCACCACCCACACATCACCCTGCTTCGCCCAAATATCCACAACCTGCTCCTGTCTAGCACCCTTATAATTCCCAGCCATCTCATTACCAATCCCCTCCTACACGCCAAAATTTCCCTAGACCTCATCCCAATTTTGATCGCCGTACTCCAAAGCAATATATCGGTATAGCCAAGCCCATTGACCAGCTATATGAAAAACTCAAAGCCGCTGGTTATGTTACACCTATCCCTGCTACCACCCATGAGAATCCCTCTTAGTGGGTTAACCCAAACAAATCGTGTGCATACCATTCCGGCATGAAAGGACACACCATCGAAGAATGCCATTCTCTAAAGGACAAAATACAGGCTCTCATTGACAACAACGTTATTGTGGCAAAAGACCCTGCTCCAAATGTTTGCAACAATCCTCTGCCAGACCATAAGGGTAGAGGGATCAATATAATTGAAATAAAAGATGACTGGGATCGCGAGGGATCAATCGGGTTGATCGCAGAAGGCGATCACCCAAATAAATTCGCAGTCACTCTCAAACCGATCATAGTCCAGATTCAGCCATCTGAGGCCTCTGAGGTGAATATGTCTATACCATTTGAGTTTGAAGCAGCGCCACTTACAAAGTCACCAGTGCCAATTGAAGTTGAGTTTGTATCTCCAGCAAATACACCAGCTTCGTTCGAAGTCGCAAACTTGCTACCCCGAACACACGTTCCATTTGAAGTAAAGATGGCTGCACCAATTCCGGTGGCAATGTCAACCAGGCCACCCTTCTATTCAAACGCTATTCCTTGGGACTACACAGCCGAGGCAAGAAGGAAAAGAAAGGCCAGGTCTGAGGAAGCTGTCTCAGCACAGGGTATGACGAGAACTAGTAGGGTCTACACCCCTGAGCATCTGGCCGAGTCGAGCAAGCAGGCCGCTAACCGACCTCCCCTTGTCGAAACAGATCCCGATGACCTTTGGAGAAAGATACAGGAGAAGGAGTATTCAGTCATCGACCAGCTGAACAAGACACCGACACAAATATCCATCCTCTCTCTGCTGCAGAATTCTGAAACACACAGAAATGCTTTGTTGAAAGTGTTGAGTGAAACATATGTTCCAAACAACATCACTAGTGGGGAAATGGCCAATATGGTAGGCCAGGTACTGGAGAGTCATAAAATCACTTTTAATGAGGATGAGCTACCACCTGAAGGATTGGGGCACAACAAAGCGCTGCACATCACCGTGCAGTGCGAGGATCATTTCATCACAAGAATCTTGGTCAATGGAGATTTCAGTCTTAACATCTGTCCGCTAATAACACTCAAGAAATTGGGTAAAGGGCTACATGAGATAAAGGATGGGGCGATCAATGTGAAAGCTTTTGATGGTTCTCAAAGGTCCACCATGAGGAGATCAGTCTATGTCTATAGATGGGACCAACTTGGTTCGAAGTGGATTTCCAGGTGGTGGATGTTCCGGCATCCTACAACCTCTTGTTGGGAACACCCTGGATTCATGCTGCTAGGGACGTAGCATCAACACTACATCAGGCGGTAAAATTCGAGTGGAACCACCAAGAGGTGATTATTCATGGTGACAGTAGAAACCCCATTTATAACTGTCAAACTATTTCGATGATTGACGGGAAAAGGAAGATAGGCGGAGGAACTTACCACCATATTGAACGGGTCAATGCCATCAACAAGGACAAATGGTGGGATAACAAGATTGAGAGCATCTTGAACTGGAGAGGATATGAGCCAGGCAAAAGGCTCGGTAAAAACCTCCAAGGGATCACGAAGCCTATAAAGCTCAAGGAACATGGGTTAATTGTACATGCATCATGATCAAACCTAGCATGGGTTAATATGTTGTCCGCATAATAACCCTCTAAGTAAAACCCTGTCCAAAGCCCACCAGAATTTCCATAATCCCAACGGGCGCAACCACGATATGTGCATTATTTGTAGAAGCAAATGCTGATATGCTAATCGTTAATGTGAAAATAATCGAATCCGAGGGGGAAAGGGTCTAACTTTGTTTATTTTATAGAAAATGAGGCACGAAGTCTCCAGGTTTGGCATGGTCCGAAATATACCACTGCTATTGCTGGATTGGTGGGAAAACCTTTCTCCAATCGACAAAAATCACGTGAAAAGGGTTCTCGGAAACTTACCCTCCATATTAGACATTCAGCCAAATAACATGCTGATCGAGGCTGCTACCATGTTCTGGGACGGAGAAAGGACTGTATTCCATTTTGGCAATATAGAAATGACTCCTCTCTTGGAGGAAATAGGAGGATTCGCTGGATTACCCTGGGATAGTCCCGGTTTGTTGGTTCCAGAAAATCACACTCCTAGGGGGTTTCTGAAAATGATGGGTCTGATAAAGAATGATGACTTGGAATTCTTGAAGAAGTCCTACGTTCCCTTTGACTTCCTCTACGAACGATATGGACACAAAAAATTTTTTATCGCATTTTTCATGATGAATTCTCCATCACCTCCCTGGGTTGGACTCATCGTAGGGTTTTCATGTTCATCATCTGTTTTCTGCGTATGATAGTTTTTCCAAGCCAAGGGGACAGGATTCACACCAGGTTGGCCATGGTAACCAAAGCTTTAATGGAAGGGATCGAAGGACAAACATATACTATTGTTCCAATGATTGTAGCAGAAATTTACCGAGCTCTGGATCGTTGCAAGAAGGAGTTCAAACATTTTGAGGGTTGTAACTTGCTGCTGCATATGTGGTTGTTGGAACATCTTCACAGAGGCCAATATAGCCATGAATTCCCACGAAGACCATGGAATGACCACATACCTTTCCACCATCCGAAATGAATGACCTTCATCCCAGACAGGTTTGCACAAGTAGAGAATGCTATTGAATGGGTACATTTTTTCAACAATCTGACCGAGGACAAGATTCATTGGATGTTCGAGTGGTCCTTACTAACGAATTCATCATCAGATCCAGGAATGTTCCACATTTGGTGTTGATTGGTTTAAGGGGAATATATCCCTATGTTCCTATCAGGGTCATGAGACAAGCTGGTAGAAAATAAGTCATACCGCGAGTCTCCAAAATGGATCATTACAAAGCAGATTTTCTAGACGATGCCATTCCATACAAATGTGAGGCCCAACACATGTGGCATTTGAAGATTATTATGGAAAAGGATACCATCAAGCCGGATCGATACCACGCATGTCATGTGTACTTCTACCCATCTTGGTTGGATAATACCATAGCAGGAATAATCGAGCCAGGGGTCGGTCAAGGAAACATGGTCATAGATGAAGCTGTTGAAGCACAAGTGAAGTATAAGAGGCTATGCAAAAGAGTCCTCGAGTCCAAGGCCAGGCATTTGGAACAACACAAGATTGACGAGGAGTCAATTAACGAGTGGAGGGAAATGGCTACAAAGTCAACATAAAGGTTGGAGTATTTAGAGCAGGGTCTGATGGAGCTTGAAGGGAAGATGATGAAAAAGGTCGTGGATTGCCAGAATGCAGAGGGCAATGAAGAAGGACACCTGGCAAGGGTGTATCTACTTCTGGACATGCGCGACCTGGGGAATCTGATTGACGGATCCAAGAAGGCCAAGATTGGAGAAGGTCCCTCTGGGACCAAGTATATTAGGATTATTTGTTTTTAGAGTCGTTTTAGAATTCGAATGTAACAAGGCAAATGCCAGTAGTGACTCATTTACTTGTTGTCGCTTTAGGTTCATCTTATTTACTACATTAATGAAATGAGGCAGTTATCGGCATTAAATTTCTCCAAATCTACATGTCGCTAGGCCTATCTCGGGCACAACGAGGGTCCAAAATTAGGATGCGCATTTATATTTCCACAATACGTGTTTAAATAATGCAAATACCTTTTCATAATCCTTACTGACTTGTCTGCCTTTTTGTTTTTCTTTATTTTTTGATTATTCCCATCCCCTAAGGTTGGTTCGCACATACTGGCATCATCCACATATCACACCATATCTAGAGGCCCTTCACCTCCTCCTCCTCCAAGTGATCTAAGAAGTAAGGGAAAAGATAAAATGGATGATATGAGTGGTGTCAGGACGGACAACGCCACACATGCAGAGAATGTTGAGACTTCAGACCGTCGGAGTACTCCAGCGCAGAATGATTTGGTCTTACGGTTGGAGCAGAAGATACTAGAATTGCAAGGGGAGCTTGAGCAGGTCTGCAACTTGGAAAACCTCTCCCTCACCTTAAATGTCCCAGACATCAACCAGCAAAGCACTCAAAACCCAGTACCTCCTAAAAATACACCAAACCAATGTTTGCAAAATGTTCCCGCACCCTATCAATATGAAACACCTCCCCAAAATCCTAATCCTCTACCAGTACCAACCCCTCCTCAACACCAACATCTCCCGACTCAATACCCGCAAACCACCACTTTCCATACTCCTCAACATACCCCATAACCTATCCCCGATCCACAAAATTCAACTAATGATCATCACTACATTCAAACCCCTGACATCCACCAAAACAATCCTATATACGTAGAAACCTTACCCCACTCCACTCAACCAACCTCATACACACCAGAATCTGCTGAGAAGGACCTGCTCATCAAGAATATGGCAGAGGAGCTCAAGAATCTCACAAGCCGAGTCCAGGGTGTTGAAGGAGGCAAAGGGATTGAAGGTCTGAATTATGAGGATCTATGTATTCAGCCAGACATAGAATTTCAGGAGGGTTACAAACCTCCTATGTTCGAGATGTTTGATGGAACAGGTGACCTGAAAGTACATTTGAGGACATACTGTGACAAGCTCATGGGAGTTGGGAAGGATGAAAGGATTCGCATGAAGCTGTTCATAAGAAGTCTCACTAGAGATGCCCTATCTTGGCATATCAGTCAAAATCCCAAGAAGTGGGTTAATTGGGTAAGCATGGCATCATACTTCATCGATCAATTCAGGTTTAACACAGAAAATGCACCAGACGTCTTCTACATACAGAACCTCAAGAAGAAACCAACAGAGACTTTTCGCAAGTATGCTACTCGATGGAGGTCAGAAGCTACAAAGGTTAGGCCGGCATTGGAAGAGAGAAAATGAATAAATTCTTTGTCAGGGCCTAGGATCCACAATATTATGAGAGGTTAATGGTCATCGAGGATCACAAATTCTCTAACATTATCAAACTCGGGGAAAGTATTGAAGAAGGGATCAAGAGCGGAATGGTAACCAATTTTGAAGAATTGCAGGCTACGAAGAAAGCATTACAGTTAGGGGGTATATCAATGAAGAAAGAAATAGGAGCGGTAATGGTAGCCCAAGGTCTGGAACCTCCACTCACATTCCAAACACCTCCACCTACATATCAACCTTCACCTCCAAGATATCCTCAACCCGCTACCGCCTATCACACCTATAACACCCAACCAGCCTATTATCATTCACCTCTAGCTCGTCAAAACTATCAAAAATCCAGACCTAATTTCGATCGCAGACCACCCAAATAATACACCCCTATTGCTGAGCCCATCGACCAACTATATGAAAGACTAAAGGCTGCCAGATATGTCACCCCTATTATTGCTGTTGCCATGGAAAACTCCTCCCAGTGGGTCAACCCAAACAAAACATGTGCATACCATTCCAGCATAAAGGGACATACCATCGATGAATACCGCACTCTGAAAGATAAGATTCAAGCACTGATTTATACCAAATTCATACAAGCAAAGGAAGTAGTGCCCAATATCAGCAACAACCCTCTCCCAGACCATAGGGGTGAAGTGATAGAAACTGATGAATAATGGGATCCTGAAGGGTCAATTGGGCTTATTCGGAAGGCGATGACCCTAAGAAACATGTAGTCACACTCACCCCTATTGTGGTACAGGTACAACCACCAGTCGAAGTTGAGATAGCCGCATCAACTCCGTTCGAAATTGAAGTGATAACACCTGCAGCTACACCTGCTCCAATTGAAGTAGAAGTAACCACGCCCTTCACTGTGATGGTAGAATCCGCATTGCCCTTTAAATCTAATATCGTACCTTCAGTATATTTTTCCGAAGCTAGTAGGAAAGGGAAAACAAAAATGGAAGAGTCTGGTGCTACAAAAGGGATGACTAGAACTGGAAGAATCTATACACCTAAAAATTTGGGAGGAACAAGTATGGAAGCCACTGCCAAACAACCCATCATTGAAACCTGTCCGGATGATCTCTAGAGGAAGGTACATGCAACAGAATATTCTATGGTAGACCATCCGAACAAAACTCCCACCCAGATATCTATCCTATCACTTCTGCAAAATTCTGAGGTGCATAGGAATGCTCTGATGAAGATGTTGAATAAAGCGTATGTGCCCAACAATATCACCAGCGAGGAAATAGCCAACATGGTGGGGCAAGTGATGGAGAGCCACAAGATCACCTTTCACGAAGATGAGTTGCCGCCAGAGGGATTGAACCACAATAGGGCACTGCACATCACAGTGCAATGCGAGGATAAGTTCATTGCCAGGGTTTTGATAGACGGAGGATCCAACCTCAACATATGACCATTGACAACTCTAAAAAGATTGGGCAAGGGTTTGCATGAAATACGAGCAGGGACTATGAATGTGAAGGCGTTCAACGGGTTTCAAAGAGTCACAATTAGGGAAACCAATTTATGCTTGCAGATGGGTCCCACTTGATTCGATGTTGAACTTCAGGTGCTAGACATATCCGCCTCTTACAATTTGCTGTTAGGATGACCTTGGATACATGTCGTTGGGGTTGTTGCGTCCACTCTACACCAAGCTGTGAAATTTGAATAGAATCATCAAGAAGTAATCATTCATGGAGATTGGAGCAATCCCATTTATACCAATCAAACTGTTCCAGTCGTGGAAAATAGAAATAAGTTGGGTGGAGAGTCTTATCACCGCATCAAGCGCGTCAATGCAATTGAGAAATATAAATGATGGAGCAACAAAATAGAAAACATATTGGCATGGTCGGGGTATGAAGCAAAGGACTTGGGAAGAAACTCCATGGCATTACCAAGCCAATACAATCGAAACATCATGGTACAACTTTTGGGCTTGGATATCTGTATACCTGGAAAGAATATGATGATTGGTCGCTGCTATGGCGTGGTCCCTATTACCCTCTTGAGCATCCAATGCCACATCTAAGTCAATCCTTTCATCAGGCTGATACAATATGGGGATCCGGAGAAGAAGAAGCTTTCGCGGGGTTAAGGAGCTTGTTCTTGGAAGACGAAGATATGGATTGCAATGTGATAGTTGAGGAGGAGAAGAAACAAGGCCTTGTCATACAGACAATGGAGAGGGGAACATTTATCAAAAACTGGACCGCCACACCATCCAGGGTTAGACGAGTCCCGGGGTAGCATGACTACTAGTGTCATTTGAAAAACAATTCTTTTGAGTATTCTGTTTCAAAAAAATCTTTCTTTCAGTATTTCATTTTGAAAAACATTGTTTGAAGTCATTTAAACGCTGCTTTGTTCAAAATTTCAGCATTTTTATCAATAATTTGATGTTTTGTTATCATTACCTTTCATATTTTTCCTCTACAACATTACTATTTCTTACCTTGATGAACCAACGACTGTGACATGTAATGAGACAATGCAACACAAGGATAGTGATTCAGAAGATATAGAAGAAGAAGATGTGATACCTGAAGAGTTCATCAGAGAAGTTGAGAACTTTGAGAACAAACCTAAGTCCAACCTGGACAAGACTGAGTTAGTCAATTCGGAGATTCTGAAACCATCAAAGAAACATGCATAAGCATCCATTTGTCATCGTCAGAGAAGGAAGAATACACACTCTTCCTGAAAGAATATGAGGACATTTTCGCATGGTCGTATGATGACATAACCGGTTTGAGCACATCCATAATGGCTCATAAATTTTCTACCAATCCAATATGTCCGCCTGTTAAAGTAGAAACTCAAAAAGTTCAAACCAAGACAGTTCACACTGGGGAAGTTGGTGTTGAAACGGATCTTTCCACATCAAGATGAAGCCAAAGGAAAATTCTCACCCAACTGGCAAGGTCCTTACATGGTTCACAGGGTACCGACGGGAGGAGCACTCATACTCGTAGAAATGGACGTAGATATTTGGCCAAAGCCTATCAATTCAGATGCAATCAAAAGATACTATATGTAAATATATTTTCATTTGTTCATATGACGTAATTGAACTACGCTTTACCTGATTCCCGTTTAAGAGGGGATACGTAGGCAGCCCTGTGGGTTCGATCACAACTCAATAAAAAATTTTATTTTCCCCCATAATCAGAAAAGGGGCAGAATTTTGAGGGCTCCGAAGCAAGTTCAGCCAACGACATTTGATGCAGAGTAGCCAGAAGATCATTTAGATAACTGGGGCAAACTTTTGAGGAGGACCCTCAAAATTCTATTGCAAGGAGGTCACAATGTCTCTGATAATGTCACAGTCACTGGTTCATCTTATTGATTTCTTAATCTGTATATTACTATGTTTTGAAAACCATACACACATGCCGCGCCCCCTCTTTCCTCCCCTTTCGGCCGTTCAGGGTATTTGACATTATTGGGACAACTCGTTTCCTTTTGGGAAAGGGATAAGGAATTGAAGAGTCGCCACCTAACGATTTTAAGGTGCGTTAGGGCACCTATTAAGGGTCACAATAACACTAATTGAATAACCAGAGATTGGGTAAGGGCTTGAAATTACTCCAAGGGGAAGGTGTTAGGCACCCCTCAAAGTCCACAACTGTGGTTCCCGGCCAAACAAGCTTTGTGAATTTTAAAACAGGTAGCACATAAGCAATAAAAACACATAGGTAACAAATAAAGATTTTGAGACTCGCAGTCTAAGCAAACATATGTGCTAAAGATTAAAAGATTTAGAGTCTAGGCACACATATAATGTTTTGAAAGAGTTATGATCTAAACACACATATGTAAGGGATAGGGGATCCTAGGTTGTTTATCCTATAGGATCACATTAGTACAATGCCCTGTAATTACTCCTCAGAAGAGGGGCTACACATTGCATTAGCGCACCGGATATCATATCCATATCTACCCGTTCCCACCCCTTAGCGGTTATTAGAGCGATTGTTGTTTAACAATCTCTATGCGTGATGTTACCCGTGCCTTCTTAATGATCCTGGAGGAATTTAAGACCTTTACCTATAGGAAGTTCTAGATAGACCCTTAAGGTTTAAAAGGAGAAAATACTAGGCGACAGGCAAGAACAAATAGGACTTTAGCAGATAAAAACAGGAAAGAAGCAATTAAAAAGGCTCAGGTGTACCTCCACAAATATTGCATGCAAACAACACGTCTCAAACACAAACAAGGGCAGTATTACTAAGCAAGATCCTAAAACATGATGTCTAAGTGAATATCAAAACACAAAAGATATGCAATTTTAATTTTATAAACCCAGAAGCAGGACCTAATCAGTTTGCCTACTGATTTTAAAACCTCTTGGCCTTTAGACAGTAAACACAACCAAGCAGTGTTCCAGCTTTTAAAGACATTGATTAATTAAGGATTTCCTAGGCGTGGGGGTTGTGCGTAATAATTACCAGAACTGTTAAAAAACAGTTCAGAAGTTGTTTTACCTAAAAACATGATGTTCTAGGTGATACGATTATGTAGAGATTTGTTACTACTTTTATTAAGGGCAAGACAATTATATGTGAAACTATCTCTACCTTTTTCATGAGTCAGTAGTAAAACTAGGCGTGGTTAAGCAGATCTAGAGCATGGTATCTAATATGCACATATGAATGCAGGATGGTTAAGACATAATTTCAGGATGCACATGATTCCTAAAGGCATGATTTCTAAAATGCACAAAGAGTTACAGGCTGATGGAGACATGATTTTGAATGCACAGGAGTAACAACTTTTATGTTAACGTTATTTATTGTCCTAGGAGAAGGATTTCTAAGCGATAAACATATAGCATGGACGAGATGCTGAAACAGTAGACATGAAATCCTAGGAACATGGTATCTAGTGCATGGTTGACATGGTTTGAATGAACATGCTGGTCCTAAAACATGGATTCTAATGCATAAAGAAACAATGTAAAGCTTAAAGCATGATTTCTACCCGATGATGTTAACAGAACTATATGGCTACCCTCTCCACTTCACTAGTCATTCCTAATATCTGTTTACAAATAATTATTACAGACCAGCTGAGTAAATTACATAAATAGATAAAGGAAAAGAAGAAGTTAAACTGTAGGGATCCTGAAGAACAGGCCGAGATTCCCAGAACTTTAAGTGCCCAAATGTTTCATAGCCTTTCTCATATCCGGGTGTGTCAGAGTTCCCTAAGGACCTCAAGGGATCTCGGGCAGTGCTTACACCCAGATTTCATAACAATAATTGAGTAGGTGAAGTGTGGAAGGGCCAGCCTCAGTGCATCAGAGTTTAGAGGGATCTCACAGGAATCCCAAGGCAGTCATACACTGAAGGGGCAGAACCTAAGGACCTAAGAGTAGAGTGAGAATGCTTGACATAGTTTTGAAAAGGTTTTAATAGGAAAGTCAGTGTTTGAAAAAGACTTAGTTGAAACCTTTTATAAAATCGGAGAGTTGTTTAGTAAAAAAATAGTTTTTTTGACAAGAGTAGGACAATTAACAAACAGTAGACTAATCACAACACAAACAGATTCAGCACATTCAAATCACATTCCTTCACACATGGGTGATGGGAATTGGGGACACATAGAGCACATAGTATACAGGAGCATAGAAGTTCTGTAGGGGGTTTATGGGGATTAGAGGATAGCTAATGGTATCAACACAGCATGAATTTCTGAATCAACACAGAATCAGACAACTTAGGATAAAAATTGCTTTGCAAAGAAAGGTTCATACTAGAAACCAGGTAAACATAACATAAAGTAGAGTCACATTGGGACATACTACAAGAGGGTAACGTATTCATAAGCATACTGATCCTAAGGGGGAGTGGGACATAATATAATATGCTAGATGAACAATGATGTAGACATGTCAATTACATGTTGAACAACAAAATCGTAGATAGAAACATATCAGAAACATGATAAACTGAAGCAGTAAAAAAACATGTTGGTTTTGGGACTTGAATTGAAATCAGAACATACCAGTAAAGAGATAGTCAACACAAAGTGAAGAATAGGAGAGCACAATAATTAGCCTTGTCTTGCAGTCAGCTAATTTAGAACAATAGTAAGTAACAAAGAAAGAAAGAGAGCAGAAAAGCTTTGAGTATGAGAGCGAGTTTTTGAACTAATGTGTTCGTATGTGTTTAGTGTCAATGAGAGAGAGAGCATATATAGTAGTTTGAAACTAGGTAGGATAAGGTAACAATCAAAGTCAGATAGCGATTGGGGAATCAGAATCAATCAACATAAGATCAATATAAGTACTTCCTTCAATTAAGATGTTAACTTTGAACGGTAATAGACATGCAATAAATAAAGAAAGATACCATATGACTGGAATATAACACAATAAGGAAATAATTTCAGCACAGTACAAATATAGAACATGTAATTGAGGCTAGGTTCAGAGGATTTTAATTAAGTAAATAACATGAGAATCAATTTGACAGCATAGCCGACCATAAAATAAGGCAAGAAATAAGCTAAGTTCGAAAAATCGGCAGGGAAATCATCATAAGGGATTAGTGAAAGGTATCAATCACATGGAATCAAGGGTTCAAATAGGAAACAGTACTGATTAGCGGGAATCAACACAAATTGCACAGAATAAACACATGATAAGCAAGGCAGAAAGCAAGAATTAGAACCTTAATAGACATGGCAAAGTAAAGATCATATAGAATCAGGGATTCAAATTGGAATATAGTATTGATAAACATATACCTTTGAGAGTAACCGAGGTAAGCACATAATAGGCAGAAATAGGAAGAATCAGAAACCCTATTAAGTTAAACAGGGTGAAAATCACACTAAATTAAGGCATCTCATAGAACATAGTATGACTTAATAGAATAGACATGATATAAGCGGAAGAAGAAACAATCGAAAACCCTAATGAACATAATAGGGTAGAAATCACAAAATACTCAGATTAATCGAAGCAAATTCATGAGAATCAAACATGGAAACAAGTTGAAAGAACGAACAGTAAAGACGAACTCAGAACCCAAAGATTAAACCAAGAAACTTAGGGTTTTCAACATAATAAAATCAAATGAAGGAAAAACTTAAACAAATCGTTTAAACACAGTGAAAATCACATAATAACACTAAATTCAGAAGAAGAGTCGTTTTTTAAAAAAGGGTTAAGAAACCCTAGTTTGAAGATGAAGAGATGCTTTAGGAAAATTGGAAAATCTTTAAGAAAATAGTAAAGATAACTCGAATAGACTCAGATCTGTTACAGATCTAAAGAGTTAAGAGATGAAATTAGGGTTTCTAGAAAATAACCCAGAAATAAGTATTATCGGCTTAGAACCCATAGGTTTAGCCAAGAAATAGGATGATCTTACTCAAAACGAGCCATGGTGGCCTGAGGATGGTGAAGATAGGCCAGGGTGTGAGCGGACCAGCCACTAGTCCCTTGAGGAACTCAAAGATAGTAGAAATCCCGGTCATAGGAGAGCCGTTAAGGCTGGGAGTGGTGGTGAGCCACCATAGTTGACGGCGATCAAGTAACGGCGAGGGGAGATTAGGGTTAGGACAGAGAGAGTTTGGGAGAGAAGGAGAGTGTGATGGCGGAGAGTGTGAGGGGGGAATGAGGGGTTTGGGGGGTAGTCGTTAGGTTAAATTAGGAAGGAAATAACCTTGATCGTTGATCAAAGAATGATCAACGGCCAGGAATTGGGCGGATTTGGGTCGGGTAGTATTAGGATTTGGGCCTGGGGTCTTGGGCTAGTGTAGTTAGGTGTTTTGAGCTGGCTATAATTGGCTATAATTGAAATAAATGGGGTCATTTGTTAAATACCCCATGTAAATTAATTAAAACAATTTATAAAAATAGCCGATAATTATAAAATTGGATTTTATGCATAGACAATAGTTGTAAAAAGTTTATTTAGTATTTACAATATAAATGATTAATTTCTGGTGAAAAAATGGTACAAAATTATATGATTAGGCTATAATTGCAAAGTTATTGCAATTATAGTCAAAACGTGCCAGTTTGGCTAATTATGAAATAATTTTGGGCTCAATAGGTCAATAAATATAAATAATAAATCAAGAAATGTTTGGAAGTCGTTTGTGATGCAATTTTGTAATTATTTATTTGAAATAAAGTACTGGACAAATTAATAAAAATATAGAAAAATTATGAAAAAATACCAATTGATGCTAATTCATGATTTTGAAAACATATATGCATTTTGAAATATTTTAGGAAAAATTGGGTATCAACAACACATACTTTTGAAAAACTTTATTTTTTATCTAAATGCTACCCATGGTAGCTCGAACAGAACCCTCGGGCAGAGTGGAGCAAAGAAAGCAGAAAAAGTCACGAACCAACCTGCCCCACAAAACTCACAGATTTTCTTTAGATGCAGGAATAGGTTATCGCCATAAGCATAGTCGCAACAACAGAACCGCCGGACATAAATATGTCTCCAGCTAAGAATACTACGCTCTTATTTGCTACTCGTCCATTTGCACGAGACTAAGCACTGTCTTAATCTTTCATGAGTCTAAGCCCTGTCTCTCGTTTTGCATAAGGCTAAGCATTGCTTTCTCCTTGCATGAGACTAAGCACTGTCTCAAATCTTGCATGAGGATAAGCCCTGCCTCTCTATTGGCATAAGGCTAAGCCATGCCTCTCTATTTTCATGAGGCTAAGCCCTGCCTCTCTATCTGCATAAGGCTAAGCTCTGCCTTCCCCTTGCATAAGACTAAGCACTGTCTCAAATCCTGCATAAGGCTAAGCCCTGCCTCTCTATTTGCATAAGGCTAAGCATTGCCTCTCTATTTCCGTAAGGCTAAGCCCTACCTCTCTATTTGCATAAGGCTAAGAATTGCCTTCTCTTTGCATGAGGCTAAGCCCTGCCTCTCTATTTGCATAAGGCTAAGAATTGTCTTCTCCTTGCATGAGGCTAAGCCCTGCCTCTCTATCTGCATAAGGCTAAGATTTGCCTTCCCCTTGCATAAGACTAAGCACTGTCTCAATTCTTGCATGAGGCTAAGACCTGCCTCTCTATTTGCATAAGGCTAAGCCCTGCCTCTCTATTTGCATAAGGCTGAGAATTGCCTTCTCCTTGAATGAGGCTAAGCCCTGCCTCTCTATCTGCATAAGGCTAAGATTTGCCTTCCCCTTGCATAAGACTAAGCACTGTCTCAATTCTTGCATGAGGCTAAGACCTGCCTCTCTATTTGCATAAGGCTAAGCCCTGCCTCTCTATTTGCATAAGGCTAAGCATTGCCTTCTCCTTGCATGAGGCTAAGCCCTACCTCTCTATCTGCATAAGGCTAAGCTCTGCCTTCCCATTGCATAAGACTAAACACTGTCTCAATTCTTGCATGAGGCTAAGCCCTGCATCTCTATTTGCATAAGGCTAAGCACTACCTTCTCCCTACATGAGACTAAGCACTGTCTCGATCCTTGCATGAGACTAAGCCCTGTCTCAATTCTTGCATGAGGCTAAGCCATTCCTCTCTATTTGCATAAATCTAAGCACTGCCTTCTTCCAGTATGAGACTAAGCACTGTCTCGATCCTTGCATGAGACTAAGACCTATCTCAATTCTTTCATGAGGCTAAGCCCTGCCTTTTTATTTGCATAAGGATAAGCATTGCCTTCTATTTGCGTGAGACTAAGCCCTGTCTCGATCTGTCACGACCCAAATTCCCAACCTTAGGGATCGTGATGGCGCCTAACACCACACTTTCTAGGCAAGCCAATGTTAGAGTTTGCTTAACTATTTCCTTTAATTAACCATTTAAACAGGATAAAATAATTTTAAATTAATACTTAATCTAATGGCTTTAAATAGATAATTCACAATATAAGATAATAAACAATTGGCTAAACCGAGCCACAAAATATTTATATAGATAAATCCAAAAACTACCCGAGAGTCTAGTGTCACAATTCACGAACTACTAAAGAATACTACAAGTACTTGGCTGAAAGAAATAATGTAATTGTTCTGAATATAATAAAACAACATTTATGAAAATAGGAGAAGACTCTCGGGATCTGCGAACGCCGGCAGATATACCTCGTGTCTCCGATTAAATGAATAGCCACTCTAAATATCTCTACAACTGGCCGGTACCTGGATCTACACAAAAGAGGACAGATTGTAGTATCAGTACAACCGACCCCATGTACTAAGTAAGTGCCGAGCCTAACTTTGACGAAGTAGTGATGAGGCTACGGCGGGGCTTTAGCAATATAACCTGTGATAATAATATATAAATCAAGAAGGAAATGTAAGCAAATAATTAAGTACTGCAGCAACAATAACATAACTCAGTCGCCTTTTTCACGTCTCATCTATAACCAATTCTCAAATAGTTTCTAAGTTTTCAAACTTTAACTTTAAATAAAAGTAGTCCGAAAATATGAAGAATATTAAAATAAACATTTAAGCCTTTCAAATCTTTATTTTCTTTGAAATTCAGTAAAAATATAAATGTCCTCCCTTATTGCTCCTTGTTGCGGCATGCAACCCGCTCCCGCCTAAATATATCACCCTTATTACTCATGTTGCAGCGTGTAACCCGATCCCACCTGTCCACCCTTATCACTCCTTGTTGCAACGTGCAACCCGCTCCCACCAGACTTCTCATATCAATTTATTCATAAATTTCACAATTTAGGCCAAGCCTTTCACAATATTTTTGTCTCAACAATTATAAATAAGAAACTATATTTTTCTCATAACTTCGTCAATATCCTCTCAACCATGAAACCAACAGGGACATAAATATGTATATATATATATATATATATATATATATATATCGTAAAAATAATGCCAAACCGCCCAACCATTTTGTACCACAAAGGAACCAACTAAAACAACCAATACTCTTTCCAAAATAACCACAACAGACCAGGTAGTCATAGAAACAATAATGAACATAGAATAATTAAGACAAGAATCCATTAAGTATGAAACGGGAAAGGGATCATGTTCAACAGGAAATTTGGTGGTGCATAGATTCTCATCACCTCATCTATACACCACACACATGCATTTCACATAGCAAACAAGTGGGGATTCCTATTCCCTCAAGTCAAAGTTAGACCAAACACTTACCTCAATTTCATAGGCCACTCACTGCTCAATTATAGCTTTTCCTTTAGAATCTTGCTCTAACTTGCTCGAATCTAATCATAATTAAATCAATATCATCAATTAATGCTAAAGGAACTAACTTTATTGAAAAACATAATTTTTCCTAAGTTTTCTAAAAAAATGCAAACCTGACCCCGGGCCCGCTTGGTCTAAACTCGGGGTTCGGACCAAATTACGTTCACCCATTCACCCACGAACCCAAATATACAATTAGTTTCGAAATACGACCTCAATTCGAGGTAAAAAATTGATTTTTATAAAATTCCCTAATTCTACCCAAACCCTCAATTTTTACCATGAAAAATCTTGGTTTTTAATTTGAAAGTGATGAAAAACAATAAGGAATTGAAATAGTGAAGTTTAGAATTGATTACCTATGACTTGGGTATGATATTTGGTGAAGAAAATCATTCCTAGGGCTGTGGGGTTCGAAAATATGAAGAAGAAAGGGTTCTGACCGTTTTTTAATTATTTATATAGTGCCTGGGAAAATACCCTATGCGTTCGCATGCCGTTGACCGCGTTCGCATATGCTTAATACCTCAGGCCTGTGCGTTCGCATCCTACCTTGTGCGTTTGCATAGGGCAAATCAGTCTCCCCCTCCCCAGGTCCCAACTACTCTATCCGTTCGCATCTGGGGGGGAGGGTGTGTTCGCATAGAACAAAATGACTCTGTGCGTTCGCGTTCAAAGGGGTGCGAACGCAATTCACAAAAGTGTTGTGCACTGACAGTAGAAAACCAACAATCTTTCAAGTGTAAAACATCTCGTGGCCTATCCGGAACTCATCCGAGCCCTCGGGGCTCTAAACAAAACATGCACGCAAGTCTAAAAACATCATACAGACTTGCTCGTGCGATCAAATCATGAAAATAACATGTAAAACTATGAATTAAACCTCAAAACTCATCATTTTCATCAAGAACTCTTATAGTTCCTAACTTTTCAACCGGATGTCCGAATCACGTCAAACGAACTATGTTTTTCAACAAATTTCACAGTTAACCTTCAAACATCATAACAAACCTGTACCGGGCTCCGGAACCAGAATACGGGCCCGATACCAATTATTTCAAACATTAATTCTTTTATTTATTCCATAAGTATTTCATCAAAATAATTTCTTTCAAAAATTGATTTCTAAGGATTGGGACCTCGGAATTCATTTTTAGGCATACACCCGAGTCTCATATTTTACTGCGGACCTCCCGGGATCGTCAGAATATAGATCCGGGTCCGTTTACTCAAAATCTTGAACAAAGTCAACTATAATCAAATTTAAATTCTAGAAATCACTATTTCTCATATTTTCACACAAATGCTTTCTGGTTTCACGTTGTGCATGCAAATCGAGGTATTTAAAATTAGTATTTTTATGGCTGCTAAGCATAAAGGGAGTCTAAATTCAAAAATGACCCCTTGGGTCATCACACGATCCTTGCATGAGTCTAAGCCCTGCCTCCATATATGCATAAAGCTAAGCACTGCCTTCACGAGGCTAAGGCCTGCCTCTCTATTTGCATAAGGCTAAGCACTGCCTTCATGAGACTAAGCACTGTCTCGATCCTTGTATAAGGCTAAGCCCTACCTCCCTATCTGCATGAGGCTAAGCACTGCGTTCTCCTTACATGGGACTAAGCACTGTCCCAAGCCTTGCATGATACTAAGCATTATCTTCCTTTACACAAATGTTGCTCTGTTTCAAACCTTGCATTATTCTTTCAGGACTAAGCTCTGCTCCCAAATCTATGCAAGACTAAGCTCTTTGTTGTCATTATCTCTGGCATCATGTCTCTGCATCTCATGGGCTGATATAAAGCCAATTTGTCCAAAGGCGTCATAGTCATAAAGCATCATCCTCATATTCGGAAGACACCATGCCATGGCGTAAGGATCTCTCAATATTTCACATCATTATTCAAAGGTATCATGGTCCGGAGGCACCATCCTTATAGCCTGAGAACATCATTTCATGGCCTGCGAATTCCTTACCGCACAATTCATGGCCCGGGACATCATGGTCTAAGGACGTCATCTTCACCATCCAAATACAATCTTCATGGTCTAAAGGGAATTTGCATCTGGTTTAAATTTACGAAAATCTATATGCACATATTGTGTTTTGAGTTTGCAGGCGATACGGAAGCAACTGTTATCCTAACGGGAGCGATCTATGCTTGTTGGTTGAATTCCCAATGCACACGCAAGTGTACGTGGTCGACAAGCAATATAGGATTTT
>ML356780.1:0-35963 GCA_005239505.1 Nicotiana paniculata
GAAGATTCAATGGCTAGTGACTCTTGAATACAATTTTTAGTGCACTAACAAGTATTTCCATGGATCCACTCAAAAGTTAATCCCCAATATCTCACCTTACTTCTGTTAGCGACTAAGTGACTTAGGAGGAAAAGGTGAAAAAATCTCAATTTAAGAACAACATAGGGGTACGGCTTGTAATGTGGGTACCAATGAAAAGGTCAAACGGCTCAAAGGGGATAGCAATGGAAAATATAATTCTTGTGTGACAAGCACATCCATGATCAAGCAAGAAAATGCCTACGTCATCCCCTAGACTAGCATAACCTACAATTTCGCTTTGATTAACACACAGGGCAAGTTCTAGACTACACAGAATAGCATAGACAATCACTAAACCTCACTCACACATTGCACATGACTCAATCACAACTGTTTTATTCAACTCTCAAGTCAAGCAAGCACACAAATTTGAGAGAATTAAGCACTATTACACTATGTAGCATACAAGTCAAACAACTGAGCTAAGGTATCACAAAATAGGCTATTTATTTTTACTCAGGCATCACATGTCAAACAAAAATATAAGGGAAAGCAGAATGTATGTCATAACCTAATATTCCGGCATCAAACATGTCATAGGGTATTTCTCAGTTACTCAGTTTCTTCCTAACTACTCTAAAAAAAATAATTTTAAGTACCCGGTTCAAGTTACACCCTTGGAAAAGAACTGTGGTCCAAAGAAAAACCAAGGGGGAATTACTACACTACCTAAAACAAAAATCTTTTTGGTATTTTTTTTAAATCGGACTTTATCCCTCAAGAAAATTGTCCAACAGATCCATCATTGGAAAAAATCCGAGATTTTTCTAAAAAACAATGATTTTATACAATTACACCTCAGAAAGTAGTTTCCCCACCCACACTTATGTTATGCATAATCCTCAATGCATGATCACAAAGAAAAACATTAAAACAAGGGTGAGAAATACTCCCTGAGACCCCCTCGGGTCTAGCTCGGACATGATTCTCAATCTTTAGAGTCGGGATGACCCCACACTTAAGCTCAAACATGCCCCTCAGCTTCAACTTTTGGGTACTCAGACTTCCTCTACTCTGCAAAATAAAAACAACATAAAACTGACACTAAAAAATAATGAAAACATATACAGGCTGGGTTGCCTCCCAACAAGCGCCTTATTTATAGTCGTGGCACGACTCTGCTACTCTACTCAGGCTGGCGCTTTCTCTTCTTCTTTCTCCCATGAATCCTAGCCTTTTGGCACGCTCTTAACGGGTCTACTTTTTCATCTCTGGTTCTTTTCTCAATTATCTTTACACCCTCAGCTTGCAACACCACCTCCTCTGGATCACTGCCATTCACATAAGGACTCTCCTCTATCCTCTTCACGTCGACCACAGTAATCATGCATAGGTCCTCATAATGCTTTGGGAGTTTAAGTGCCTTGTACACATTAAAAGTGACCTCTTCATCGTCAATTCTCATTTTTAACTTCCCTGCCCTCACATCAATAATTTCTCCACCAGTAGATAAGAACGGTCGCCCCAAAATAATGGGCACTTCCTCATCTGCCTCGTAATCAAGCACAATAAAATCAGCGGGAAGAATAAACTTTCCCACTCGAACTAGCACATCTTCAATAATTCCTTCCGGCATAATTAGAGACCTATATGCTAACTGTAAGGTGATTGTGGTAGGTATAAGAACCCCCAATCCGAGTTTCTTGAACAAAGAAGATGGCATCAAATTTATACTAGCCCCTAAATCACAGCGCTCTACCAACTTGTTGTTTTCTAAGAGACAAAGGAATTGTGAAACTCCCAGGATCCTTCAACTTAGGAGGAAGTTTACTCTGAAATATGGCACTACACTCTTCAGTGAGTGCAACTGTTTCGAACTATACATGTCTTCATTTATTTGCCATAATATCTCTAAGATACCTCGCATACTTAGGCACTTCTTGCAAAATTTCCACCAAAGGCAAATTCACACTCACTTGGCTCAACATATCTAGGAATTTCTTGTACTTAGCATCATCTTTTTGCCTCTGCAGTCTTTGTGTAAATGGAGGTGGTGACCTTGTTTCAATTACTGGCTCGGGTCCTTTATCATCTTTCTCATTCCCCTCAACTGGCTTGGGAACTTATTCTCCTCCAGGATGAGCTGTATTCTTCTTTGTTTTTGGAGCTTCTTCTAGTATTCTTCCATTTATGAAGGTAATTGCATTGACTTGAGCCTTAAGATTAGGCTCAGTATCACTGGGAAGAGCTCCTGCTGGTCTGGTATTTTGGGAACTGGCAAGTTGCCCCAATTGACGTTCCAAGTTTCTCATTGTTGCTGCTTGGGCCTGGTGATCAGCCATTATTTTCTGATTGAAAACAAGTTGGTCGTTCATCGTTCTCTTCTTAATCTCCTCAAAGCTAGATGATTTTTTATCCTGAGGTGGTCTGTATTGTTGTTGAGGTGCTTGAGGCCGATATTGATTCTGATTGCCTTGATTACCACCCCAAGAGAAATTTGGGTGGTTCCTCCAGTTGGGATTGTAGGTGTCCCCATACTAATTTGTTTGTCCTCGATTTACATTATCCACAAAATATACAGACTCTGGATTTTCTGGTCATAGATTGGTCATGTGACCCTCTCCATAAAATTCACAAAATACCTGAATCTGTTGAACTAGTTTCACTGGCTGGGCCTGTTGCTTGTTAATGATCAGGTTCATCTGATTGACTTGGTTAGTCAATGTAGAGATCTGAGCTGATAATGCTGAGACAACATCTATTTCAAGAACCCCTGGTGACTTCTGAACCACATTTCTCCCCATCTCACCTTGCCGGTCTGAATTGCTTTTGGAGAATTTATTCAGCAATGCAAATATTTCATCGTAATTCTTCTCCAACACCTGACCTCCGGCTGCTGCATCTACCACAATTTTTGTTTGCGGATGGAGCCCCTCAATGAAAGTGTGAACTAACACCTCGTTTGTCTGATTATGATGAGGGCATTCTCTGAGTATCCCTTTGAACCTTTCCCATGCTGAATATAACGATTCCCCCATTTTCTGTCTAAAGGAGACTATCTCACTCCTGATCTTTGCAGTTTTTCCTAAAGGGAAGAACCTTGCCAGAAATTTTCTTGCCAAATCGTTCCATGTTGTGATGGAATTAGCTGGTTCTGCCTTCATCCATCGCTTTGCTTCGCCTAATATAGAGAATGGGAAAAGCGTGAGCCTCACATAATCTGGTGTGACCCCGTTAGTGATATAATTATCACTAATCTCCAAGAAGTTCAGAATGTGCTGCTGTGGATCCTCGTATGGAAGACCCAAAAACTGCCCGTTTGCATGAAGTAGTTGGATCATGCTCTGTTTCATCTCAAAGTGCCCAGTGATTTTGGGCTTCACGATGCTGGAGGTAACATTAGCAATACTGGGCATTGCCACCTCCTGAACAGCCATGTGTTGTCCTCTGCCATGTTCACAGGAAGTCGGATGAAGTCCTGGATATTTTCTGTATCTCTTGCTTCTCGCAACCTCCTGTGAAATGACCTCTCACGTTCGGGGTCAAAGACGTCAAGTCTATCCTGGCTTCTGACCCTACGCATTCACTCGAAGTTCCTGAGATTAGAGAAAAAATCACGTGACGTTAGACTCAACGAAATAAACAATTAAAGCAAAATAACTAAAAAGTAGTCTATATTCAAGTCCCCGGCAACGCGCCAAAAACTTGTTGGTCCCATACCCACACGCAAGTATACGTGGTCGTAGCAAGTAATATAATGTTAAATCGAATGTCGGACCCACAGGGACTTGCGTAAACTACTTGCTGAATCACTCTAATTATTATTTAATCGAGCCAAAACAAAATCCAGGAACGTAACTATTTTATACTACGATTCTACGAAATAACTAATTATCGAGTAACAAGAGTATTGTTGTGTATTCAATAGAGACAAATAAGGGTTGTGATCAATTCACCACTCGTATTGCATTCTAATTAACTCTCCCTTTCATATAATTCACTCATGGTTGTTAATTAATCGATAATTGCTCCCGTAGCCTTCTCCCGAAGNTTAATGGGTGTTTAGCCACTCATGCTAGAACCAAACAATTGCATAAGTCTTGAATGAATTGTAAATACTAGAAAAAGATGAAGAAAACTGATAATCCTTTGCTTCCTGATGATCTTGTGTGTATATTCTTTCCAAAGATGGCATCCTCCCCACAAAGTTGTGTTTTTGGGTCTATTTATATGTTTGGGACAAACCCTAAACGTGTAGGAGACTTCTATTCATACCGGGAAACACTTAAAACCTTCAAAACTCAGATTGGACCGGACCGGAGACCCCAGGCGTTAAGCCCCAAACGCCCAGCTATAGCCTGGGTAGGCCTGGCTTTAAGCCCCAAATGCTCGGCTATAGCCCGGGTCACTCCTTTTTGACTCTTGAGCGTATTTTTGACGTTTATGCATCCATTTAGCTCGGCTTCCATCTCCAATTCACCTACACATGAAATAGACACCATTATGCACATCTGACGTGTATTTTTATCACAAACGCACATAAAATGTAAGGTACATAATGCTTAAAACCATGAATTCTAGCCATGCATCATCTACCCTCGGCATAAGCAAAGGGGCTTCGATAATATCAACTCCGAACAACGTAAAGTCTTCGAGAAAATCAGCCTTCGGGAGAACCTCACGAGGTACTCAATTATCGTGGCACATCGACTTGTAATCGAGGTTCCTGTCAATCGAACCGTTGAAAATTTGGACGGATATAAAAACATGCCAAGGAATAAATAAATTTTTAAAAGTCTTTAGCCAGAATGGGGGAAAATTGTAGCTATTTTAGAGGTCGAATTGACCCAATCTAAAAAGTGCCTAACGGCTGATTTTTAAGAGCCTAAGGGACGATATATAAGAGACTAAGGACCAAATTGAAAAGAGCCTAAGGGCCAAATTGAAAAGAGCCTAAGGGCCGATGTCTTAAAGCCTAAGGGCCGATACCTAAAATAACTTAAAGGTCGAAGCACACTGTGCTCGAGACTTCACCTAGTTCTAACTCGAAATTCCCGAGCTAAAGATTAGCTCGAAGATCAAACCCTAAGTGGTCACTTATTATCAGTCATCGATCAAAGAACAAAAACCTAAGGGTTTTATATCATAAGTCCAACGCATCAAACTGATCGTCAACAACATCAAATCTCAAAATTAAAGACAAAGGCAAAGTGGAAATTAACTCAAAGACAGAACAAAGATTTCTTTATATCGAGATAATGGTACAAAAGTACATTTAGAATACTCCCACATAGAGCCCTTTGCAAAAATCAAAGAAGACCTAGTCTACCGTTGGGGAGTTTGTCTTTTCCCCTTCAGGGATTTTTTCTCCATCAACCCCCTCGGGACCTGCCTCCTCGTCAGCCTCTTCTTCATCATCTTCAGCATCGGCTTTATCATCGGAAGAAAGGAGGAACTTGGCACCAATCTCGTCAACCCTGGCCTGCTCTATCTCCTCGGAGAGATCGAAGCCCTTGGCATGGATCTCCTCAAGGGTTTCCCTCCGAGATCCGCATCGGACATAGTAGTTGCTTCTCTTCTCTTGGTCGGAGGCCCACCTCAACTCCATTTGAGCATCAGTATCATCTTTCAAATAGATGGCTTCCATCTTGTCGGCTTTGGCTTGTATCTCCTTGTCTTCGACTCGACCTTCCACAACCTCGACCTTCGCCTTTGTGAGACCAGTCTCGAGTTCGGTTATCCTGCCCACCTGAACTGAATTGCTCTCTTGAGAGTTACAAAGTTGAATTTCGAGAGCAGACACTTTTGCCAATGCATCTTTTTTGGCTGCAGCGAGGATGTCCATCTGCGCCTTCCATTCATTGCATTAGGATTTGACCTGGGCGACCTCGCCCCGAAGACGTTCCAGCATTTCTACCTTCTGCTGCAACTGAGTCATTGAAGGGTTAGCCTCCGAAGATGGGAGAAGGAGCCCGTATTTTTAAAAAATAGAAGTTACCTGCTTCTCTAGCTTTTCCTCATACGCACGTGCTCTTTCCAACTCAGATCGAATATGCCTCAACTCCCTTTCCTTTTTGTCACATAAAAGCCTAAGGGACTTCTCCTCATTCGAGGACCTACGCAACTCGGCCTCACAGTGACACATCTCAGTCTTAAACTTGTCGAAGGCCTACAGAAAGGAAAGTTTGATTAGATAAAAGAGGAAAGTATGAAGTTAGAAAGGTTGTGGAGCTATTAGAAACTTACAATTGAGCAAAGATGTTAAGCCTCCTCGAAGATCAATTTTGCATCTATTGGTTCGGCCTCATCGACCCCAGTAAAGCAACCCTAAAAGGGTCATTTTCACTCGGGACTCCGCCTAATTCAGGCATCTTCAGGTCTCGAGCGTCCCTTATAGTATTTTCAGAAAATGATGGAAATGGTGGTGAGCGACCTGCTGTCACGGCCTCGGGTAAATCACCCGAGGCACTCTGATTGGGCTGAGGTGTGTCGAAGTCCACTCCTTTCAGGGTATTTCCCAAAGTCTGAGAGGCACTTGCCAAGTCAGGCGATGAAGGGCCTTCGTCCCTTCTTTATTTTGGAATTTCTCCCTCGAGGCTAGGGGCCTCGATTTTAGCAGGTTTATCAGCCTCAGAAGGCTTTCTGGTTCGAGTCACCAACATCGAACCCTCTAACTCGTCATCATCATCACTCACGGATCGGCATGCAAGGTCAAAATCCTCGTTGATGACCACATTCTTCTTGCGCCTCTGAGTAGACTCTTATTGAGCATCCTCGCTCTTCGAGGATCTTTTTCTCTTTTTATATTTCTTCAGCTTCGAAGCCGAGGGTTCTTCTTCCTCCTCGGGAAGGGGAGGCCTTATCTCAGAAAACTCACCAATACGTACGACCAAGAAGTTAGATCATATGAATAAAGGTATTTTCACTAAGGAAGAAGTAATATAGCAGGTACCATGGTGCTTCGCCTCCCATTTTCCCTTTGACAAATCCCGCCATTTGCGTCTGTCATATGTCAAAGTAGCTGCCAATTTGCGAACCCAGTCCGCGAGGTCGAGGACCGCGTTAGGCATCCACGGTACCGCTGATAAAAGAGAAAAGGAACAGTTATACGAAGTTTAGCAAAATTTATGAGAGGGAAATAAAGCACAACATTCTACTCACATGTGAAGTTCCATTTCTCGGGGAATGGTAGGAACTCCGAGGAGATGACGTCGATGGTCCTCACTCGGATGAATCGGCTCATCCAGCCTCGATCCTTGTCCTCGTCATTACTAGTAAAGAAGGATTTGGTGGACCGGCATTGAAGCTTGATCAGACCTCGAAAATGCCGAGGTCGATACAATCGAATGAGGTGGCTGAGGGTGAACTCGATCCTATCCTTTTAACAAAAAACCTCATCATTAGCACGATCATCCAGAAGGACGGATGGATCTGGGCTAGGGTAATTTGGTACCTTTGGCAAAACTCGAGCACGAGTGGATCGAGGGGACCTAATGTAAAAGTATATGTATACTTGGTCAGAAACCACTCTAAGTAGGTCGTAATATCCTCTTCACGAGAGGGTATTTGCAGAACGACCTCTTCCCCCAATATGCACTCACTCCTCACAACTTCGAGGTGTCTCTCCTCGTTTGATCTTATATCGAGGCGTGTTCTCAACGTCCAGGGACATCGGGGGGGTTTTTCTATGGTAAAGTCCTTCTTCAAGGAAAAGTTGCTCGGAGTGAGATCATTGAGCGCCAATGGTTTTCCACCGGCCGGACGGGAAATGGAAGTGGAGGTTTCTTCTTTCTGAGGAACGGATTTGGATGTTTTAGTCATAATTTCTTTAGAAAAGGAAGGATAAGATGAAAACACCAATGCAACTTTGAACTAATACGGTGAAAGAATTGATGGTGAAAGGGAAGTTATAGAAGAAAATTGTTGCTGCAGAATGGTAAAGTTCTTAATAAGAGAGGTAAAAAAGTATATATAAGAGAAAAGCGGCGACTTTTCATTGATATTGATCGCCGACCACTCCTAACAACCAATTATAGCTTTTGGGGAAGAGAACCGGCGGGGCGCTTCATTCATTTCAGCGCTTACGTCATAGGAGTGATGTCATCATAAAGAGCATCGAAGGGTCGAGAATTAAAAATCGTTTCTTATCATTTCATTCTAAGAAACGCGGGGACTATCTGTATATGGACGAAATGTGAGGAGCCCGATTTCGAGGTCTCTATTATGCTTCGAGCCCGAGCTCGAAGGGTTCAAAGTTAAGTCGAATCCGATCCCAGAATGTACACTTCGGGAAAGCACATCGAAGGCCCATCACAGCCTACCTTGGGGCTGTACAAAATCGTCGTCATGGAAAGGCGAGAGTTTTCTAAGGACACGTGGTTAGGACTGATAAGGTCTGCAAGGGATAATACAAATTCGTACTAGGCCGTTACACAGCTGTACCAATAGTATTCTTTGTTATAATTAGATATGTACCATATTAGGGGTTTCCCCTCCTATATAAAGGGGACCCCAATCATTTGTAAAGACATAATTCTCACTGCAATAAAATATTCCACTTAGCTATTGTTCTTCGTTCATTGTTCTTCGTTCATTGTTCTTAATCCGCTGCTATCGACCGACCTCGAGACCTCGAGACTATCGAACTCGAGGCCCCCAGCCCTTTGACAATATTGGTTTGGCGATCATTTCTCCTTACTTACGCTTATCATTTCTTTATTATTTAGCAATATTGAAATAAATCACATATCTTTAGAACCACAAATCAAGTATAATTATTAACACCATTTTCGAGGTAAACACTTCTTAATTTCCTTGTAGAAGTAAAGACGGATCTTAACACAACTAGTATTATTTAACTTAGTTGTAGAAATTAACTTTAGTTTCCAATTTTTTTCATGAAATTGAATCATAGTAATCAGTTACGATGACATTTTCTTTGCATGCTCTTCTATTCTATTCTTATTTCTAATGATATTATCTTTGCAGGAATTTAAGTGGACACCGTGAAATACGACTACAATTTCACAGCAGAGGCAAGTTTTATGATAAATATTTACGTATATTTCCCAAAAAGAAAACAAAATAATAAAAGCGGGAACAATATACATACACTATCTATCGGAAAAGAGAATTATCGTCTTTTTTCTTTTCCTAAAAATAAAAGTTTCAATTTACTGATTATTATTACTATGCTTCATGTAATGTATTGATAAGCAGAGGCGGACCCAAAATTTTTACGCGACGGGGTGCCAACTACTTTAAGTTAACCATTTCAAGGTACATATATATATATATTGAGGATTTCGATAGTTTATGAGGTCTGATAACTCCTCACCCATACACATGAGTCCGCTTAATTAAGCCCCCCAATCCGCAGAGCAGAGGACTGCTTGCTGTTGCTGCCAACAAAACAAAACCATTTGATTACGTTGAGAAGGACACAATGTACGCTGTTTTAGGTAAATTTTCTTCGATTAATATAATGATTATTAAATTTTAAAAAACATATAAATATTACTAAATAATGAATGTTTGATGTGCAATACATTGTTAGTGTTTCAAAAGTTTTTATAGAATTCAATATTATGTTAAATATTATAATGATGGTAGGTATTAAAATTTTATACTATCTATCTGGTATTTATGAATGCGCATTTTAAATTTTTGGTCGTAAAAGTTAAATATAGATCGAGGATTTGATTTAAAGGGTACATCTATTATTTTTGTTCATAAATTTTATATACTAGTAGCTATGAACGTGCGTTGCACGTTAATAATGACACGTGATGGTTGAACCATTTGAATCATCTGAAAGTGAAAAAAAAATTATATTACATTAACATAATACATGAATTCAAAATAAAATGACATCATTAGAACTTACACAAATGGCCAATTTAGTCATGTTAGTTAGATAATTACGTATTATAGTTTAAAAATATTTAATTTGATTATATCTTACCGAACATTTCTTTGTAGATGATTTTTTTGTGTATGTTTCCTTCTTGTAACGACCCTGTCGGTCGTTTTGAGAGTTAGCGCCCCAATCCCCCAATAACTACTTTCCCCACGTTTATATCTGCTTATGGGACTTGTCGGAATGATTAGTCGTGAATTTCAGAGAGTTTTTGGACACATAGTCCCTATATATGAGTTTAAGCTTTAGAAATCGAACCGTAGTGGGAACTGTGTGAAGACGGATCCGAAATGGAATTCCGTCGACTCCGTTAGCTCCGTTGGGTGATTTCGGGGTTAGGAGCGTGTTTGGATTGTGTTTTCGAGGCCTGTAGTAGATTTAGGCTTGAATTGGCGAAAGTCAGAATTTTGGCGATTTTGGCCGACAGGTGAAATTTTGGTATCGGGCTCGGAATGAAATTCTGGGAGTGGATGTAGGTCCGTTGTGTCATTTATGCCCTGTGTGTAAACTTTGAAGTCCTTTGGACTAGTTTTGACGTGTTTCAGCATCAGTTGTGATGTTTGGAAATTTCATAAGTTCTTAGGCTTGAATTCATGCATAATTGGTGATTTCGATGTTATGTGATGTGTTTTGAAGGCTCGACTAAGTTTGGATAAGGTATTAGGACTGGTTCGGGGGGGCTCGGGGATGTTTCAGATGCTCAACGGGATGATTTTGGACTTAGAAAACCAGCTGAAGCATTGCTGGTTCTGGTGTTTCGCACCTGCGGATGCGCAGCTGCAGGTGCGGACACGCAGGTGCGGTGGCGGGTGTCGCAGGTGCGGTTTTGATTAGGGGAAGCCAGGCTCGCAGGTGCGGACGGGGTTCCGCAGGTGCGGACGGGGTTCCGCAGGTGCGGAGCCGCAGATGTGGCCCAGTGATCGCAGGTGCGGCCCCAGTTCATTTAGTGAGTTTTCTCACCTACGATGTATTTTCCGCAGGTGCGGGACCGCAGGTGCGGGACCGCAGGTGCGGTCCAATGAGTCGCAGGTGCGGAATTGCTGGGCTATTTATACAACATCCGAGGGTTTGGAATTCATATTTTCTAAAACGATTTGGAGCTCGAAATTTGACGATTTTGAGTGGGTTTTGAGGAGAAGATTCATAGGCAACGATTCCTAACCTTATTTCACTGGTATATCATTAATCCATAGCAATTTTTTCAATCGAATCAATGAATTTGGGTGAAAATTCATAAAAATGGGAGGAAGGTTCCCCAAATAGAAATCTGAGAGTTTAATGAGATTTTGACGTCGATTTTCGATGATTCTTGTTCGGGTGAGTTCGTGAGTGTTCTAAATTTGTAACTTTCACTCGATTTCGAGACGTGGGCCCCGAGGACTTTTTGGGCAATTTTTCTAATTTCGCGTATTAGCCTTGAACTAATTAGCTAGATCGATTTCTTACAATGATATTACATTATGCAATTGAATTTAATAGATTTTGGGCCATTCAGAGTCAGGTACTCGTGGCAAGAGCGTGGTTTTGAGTTGAGTAGAGCAGTCCAGGTAAGTGGCTTGCCTAACTCTGTGTTGGGGACTTCCCCTTAGGTTGTTTTGATGCTATTTGTTGTATGGGCGCCATGTACGTGAGGTGACGAGTACGTGCACGGGCCATTGTTGCTAAAATTACATTTTTTCCTTCCATGCCATAAATCATTTCACTGTTTAATGTGCTAATTGTGTATTTTAGATTCGGAAGGAGAATGTCTACATGTTTTACCCGAATTCCCTATTTGATACTATGTGTACCATGTTTAGTTAGTCCTATCCTTTGTCTTGCCTGTGACTTTTCTCCTGAACTGTTTAAATAAACCTTATCCAGCATTCATTTGCATTTCATATTTAAATTGGGGTTACAGACGTATTCCGGGAGCTTTCCCCCTATATTACATATTTAAATTGGGACTACAGAAGTATTCTGGGAGCTTTAACCCTGTATTGCATATTTAAATTGGGACTACAGACGTATTCTGGGAGCTTTCCCCCTGTACTGCATCTTTACTTTTGAAACTACGGGACGTATCCCAGAAGATTCCACTCTGTGATACGTTGTGCTGAGCCAAGGGCTCCCTGTTGCTGTTTTATTTTTGGATTATTCATTTTTACTGCTTACCTTAGAATTTATATCCTTCTGTACTATTTTAAACTGTTTTACTTATAAAAAAAATCCAGTAGAGCCTTAACCTGACCTCGTCACTACTTAACTGGGGTTAGGCTTGGCACTTACTGGGTACCAATTGTGGTATACTCATGCCCTTTCCTGCACATATTTTTCGTGTGCAGACCCAGGTACGAGCTATCAACCTCGTGGTTAGTCGCTGCTGCTGATTTCAGGAGACTGCAAGGTATTTCTGCTGCGTCCGCAGAATCCTCCGAGTCTCCTTCTATTCTATCTTGTAGAGACGTTCTTATGTACTTTTCCAATTTTTTTTGTTAGAGCTACAATAGTGTTAGAAGCTTGTGACTGTCTGTGATATTTTGGATTTTGGGAAGTTATGTTTTGTATGAGCCGAGCGGCCAGTACGTTACTTATGTCATTGTCCTTATCCCCTTTATTGCTTGCGTTTTATTTTGATTTTCCCCCGTTATAGTAGGCTTACCTAGTCGTAGAGACTAGGTGCCATCACGACACCTTCGGAGGGTAAATTGGGTCGTGACACTTCTAATGGTTTGGTTGCTCTATCATAACCATAAATCTTGTTGACGATATTGATATTCCTCTTGAAAGTGCAACATATAATTATTTGTGCAAGAAAACATATTGCGATAAATATAGTTCAATATTTAGTATGTTTGTCTTTGTGCTTTATTTATTATAATTGCAAAACATAAACATACCGAAAATTATTTTCACATAACTTTAAAAGAATATTCTTTAGTTTCGAAAGACAAAAGTTAAATCTGGAGATAAAAATATGTATGTCGTTATTTTCAAAACTTCTATATACCATCTATGTGCTATTACATCAGCAATTCAACGGATCTAAGTTTTTCACTAGCATGATGGACATAGTTTTCTTCAAAATTAATCTATATGCAATGGGAGATTAATTTTAACTTAGTCTATTACATATATGGTGACACTGACATACACAAGAGAAAATAAACTTGACAACAAACATGTATAGTAGAAAGGCTATTTTGTATTAAAGTATTTAAGTATTCTTCCTGGTACTAATTACTGGTATCATATTCTGCTGAGTCAAAAACTGAAAAATATCTTATTTTTACCATAAAATTTCGCAATCAATCTTTTATTTAGTTGATCAACATATTCATTTCTGCTAGCTAAGACAAATTTTTAATTTCTATCATGCAGTTTGCACAAATTGTATTTTAATCTATTGATAGAAATATTTTCCTTATTAAATACACTACTATTACAATTGGGATTGATAACCAAGTGTTATGGAAGAGCCAAATCATTTTTATTAGACGTTTTTCTTCATTTCTGACACGAAGAAAGAAGTTACTAATACTGGATCTGTTTTTGCTTTATATTTCTTGTTAGTGAATCTTTTTCCTTTGAGGCCATAAGTAAAATTTTGGCAAGCTAGTTTTTACAGTCTCTGCTTTCGTCGATTTTGTAAGTACTGATACTACTTGATAGAAATCACCTTCCAAGCCACTAGTTTTTCACCAAATGGTTCACTAGTATTCAATATATCTTCGGGGGCAAGTGTTCCAACCATTTAACACTTAGCCATAAATGCTAAATCCCATATTGTCAGTTTTTCTTACCTTATAAATTTAGCATTGTTTCTCTGCTTTGATATATTTGTGATGGTTATTTGAGGTTTTTGAGGAGGTATATCAAATCTAAAGTGAGTGGTCCCATAATAAAATCATTGTTGGCACACCATTGGTATTGTTTCTTATAATATCATGCCTCTTGATTTGACATTTGCAAGTAATTCATGACGTAGAAATATTATTTTCATTCTGTCGGAGGCATACAAAGGATAACCCCGCTATAAGAGTCGACTCTTTATAATATAGTATTGAAAGCTTGTTCTTGTTCAAGATTTAGCTTTGATTGTGCTTCAACATACACTTGTATGACTATTTAATTTTTAATACTATAATAGCATTTTTTACTTTGTGTTCTAAATTTTTTAATCTGTGACGCTCTTTTTTATGGAATAAATTTATGTACCCTAAGATTTTTCTTAACTTGAAAAATAATTTTACTCATATGATAAATTTAAAAATAATTGAATTGGATTCTCTTACTAAATATGTAACGACCCGACCGGTCGTTTTGCTTTTTCGAATCCCGTTCCCCTAAATAAGACTTCCGTACATGGTTTTACTGTTTTATGACTTGCGGAGATAGTTAGTTCGAGGTTTGGAAGGGTTCTGGTTGAAATCGGAACACTTGGTTCCTTAAGGTTGGCTTAAAAGGCCAAGTTTGACTTCGAACAATATTTTGAGTAAACAACCTCGGAATCGAAATTTGGCAGTTTCAGTAGGTTCCTATGATAATTTCGGACTTGGGCGTGTGTTCGGATCGGGTTTCGGATGGCCCGAGAACGTTTCGGCGACTAATAGTGAAAGTTAGTTCTTGAAGGCTTTAAAAGTTCTTTAAATTTGGTTTGGAGCGAGTTTTGGTGATATCGAGCGCAAACAGAATTTCGAGACCGGAACTAGTTCCATAATGTCATTTAAGACTTGCTCGTAAAATTTGGTGTCATTCCGAGTTGATTTGATAGGAATCAGACTAATGGAGGTCTTTTTGGAAGTTTTTGAATTTCAAGAGTCAATTCATGCGTTTTGGCGTCCGATTCGTAGTTTTGAAGTTATTTTTGTGTTTTGACCGCTCGAGCGAGTTTGTATGAAGTTATTAGACTTGTGTGGTAATTGATGCGGAGCCCCGAGGGCTCGGGTGTGTTTCGGATGTCTGGGAGGAGTTGAAAACACTCCAGTTTTTATGGTGTTCCTGACAGCTGTTGCAGGTCTCGCAAATGTGACAATATGTTCGCATTTGCGAGTCTCACATTTGCGATAAAGGTTTCGCATTTGCGAGAAAGCCTGACAGGGCCTAGCTCGCAATTGCGAGAGAAACCATCGCATTAGCGGCCCTGGCGTTGTTTGCATTTGCGATCCCCTTGTCGCATTTGCAACTTGGATAGGGGGAGCCCAATTTGCATTTGCGAATATTTTTTCGCATTTGCGACCTTCGCAATTACGAACCAGATGTCGCAAATGCGACATCTAAGACCTGTGCACAACTCATTTAATGCGAGACTTAGGTCATTTATTTTATTTCACTTCAACTCTTGGGCGATTTTTGGAGCTTTTGGAAGTGGGCTTTCACCTAGTACTTTGAGGTAAGTAATTTCTATACAACATGAGTTAAATACATAGATTATGGGTAGATTAACATGTGAAAATCAAGGGTTTAGATGAAAACCTAGGTTTTTGATAAAAATGAGATTTGATCACGAAATTGGTTATGGATCTTAGTAAAAATCATATATTCTTGTTCCTAAGGTTATGAGTAACAAATTTCTTCAAATATTTCTGGAATCCGGGCATGTGGGCCCGGGGTGAATTTTAGGAACCTTGCAATTTGGGTTGGGTAACCGCTTAAATAGTGAAAATATGAACTTTTGAGCATAAAATGATTAACTTATATAACGTTTGACTAGTTTCGAGTCATTTGGCACCAAATTGGGAGGTTTGATCTTCTTTGAATCGGGAAGTAGGCTTTGAGACGAGGTAAGTCTCTTTTCTAACCTTGTAAGATGGAATTAACCCCTTAGGTGAACTTAAATCATAATGTGTTTCGATTTGTGGGGGCTACGCATGCACGACGTGACGAGAGTCCGTGCGTAGCAAATTCATGCTTATATCTGGGTAGATTTAGGCCTACACCATGATTTTGTTGGTATCATTGCCTAATTACACTTTCTACGTGCTAGTTTTCTTAAAGTGGAGGATGAGAATTTCGATATTTTAAAGGTTACAAGTTGAATTTCCTGCTTACAAAAGATATTGAGGAATATTATGATAAATTGGGAACACCTATGTTCAACCGCTTCGCAAATATATTCCGCGAGCGGGATAAACTTTCCACTACTCTCATGGGAGCGGGCCGTTCGCCTCGGCAGGATTTATGGATATATATTATATGGTTCGGGCTGTTTAACCCTCGGCAATTCACATTATATTATTATGTATATTTGGATCGGGCTGTACGTCCTCGACATAATCCGTGCGTAGTGATACCGAAATCCCTTTTTATATTTAATAATGTTTCACGGACTTGAAAGGTGAAAGGAATAGATGAGAGAAATGATTTGCTTCTTACTTGAAAGAAGGATTTGTTCTTACTTCATGTTGAGATTTATTATCATTGTATATTTCATGCTTAATTAGTACTTCATATTATCATGTTTTTGGCCCTTAGTAAGTGTCAAAGTCGACCCCTCATCACTACTTCTTCGAAGTTAGACTAGATACTTACTCGGTATATATTGTTTATGTACTCATGCCACATTCTGCACTTGAATGTGCAGGATCTGAGGCAGGTGCATCGAGTTATCAGTCCGGCGCGCACGCTTGACTTGGATTCAGAGACTTTCAGGTGAGCTGCTTTCCGAGCCGTTCTGCAGCAGTTGAAGTCTTTATTTTGTTCATTTGTGTCTATATGTTTTCCAGACAGTAGGCTAATATTATTTTGTATATTTTACTAGAACGCCCACAACTTGTGACACCAGGTCTTGGCACACACACACTAGTAGACTTATGATTTTAGGTTTGTTATATGATTACGAATTTGTACTCATTTGCTACCGTTTGATTATGTTCCTTTAGAAAATTTCTAAACCTTTTTAATAAATGAGGAGGTTTTATCCATTTAGTAAACTATTTAAACGAGAAACCACTAGTTTTAATCAGTATTGGCTTGCCTAACAACGGTGTTGGCGCCATCACGACCTATTGTGGAAATGGATCATGACAACATGGTATCAGAGCACTAGGTTCACGTAGGTCTCACAAGTTATTGACATGTCTAATAGAGTGTTGCAGATAGATGCGGAGACGTCCGTACTTATCTTCGAGAGGCTATAGGATGTTAGGAAACTAATCTTTATTCATCTCCTATCATGCAACTGATGGTATACTAAGTTTCTTCATTCTATTCTCTCATAGATGGTGAGGACGCGCACAACAGACGTTACCAACCCGGGAGGGGCTGCTCCCCCCGTGGCTAGAGGCCGAGGTAGAGGATGGGGGAGGGCACCGGCCCGAGTTAGAGGGCGAGGACGTCTCAGAGTTCCCCCAGTTGATCCAGTGGAGGATCCCATTGTTGAGGAGCAAGGCGAGGTGCCTGCAGCAGAGCCAACTCTAATAGACTTCACGTCGGCTTGGCAGACCTGTAGATTCTCCTCCTATGACTTGGGACCATTTCACACGCCTATTCTGGATAGGTATATTCCATCCTCCCAGAGGGAAGAGTTGCGGTGTCAATTTGAGCGGCTCGAGCAGGGCCAGATGTCAGTGACCGAGTATGAGGCAAGATTTTCTGAGTTGTCTCGCCATGGACTTATGATACTTCCTACCGAGGCAGAGCGAGTGCAGAGGTTTGTCGCGGGGTTGCACTCTAGCATTCAGGCTAGCATGGCCCGGGAGGTTGAGATGGGGACTCTCTATAAATTAGTAGTAGAGATTGCTCGCAGGATTGAGGGTTACCGTCAGTGGGGTAGAGAGAAAATGTAGCGGGACAAGAGGTCCCATTTTTCTGGAGAGTTCAGAGATGCCCCAGCTGGGGGCAGAGGTCACTTTGGGAGGGGTCATCCCAGCAGGCCCCCATATTCAGTACCACCACCTCCTTGAGGTATTCCAGCGTGTCCCTATTTCAGTGCTATGCCAGAGGGTTCTTACCGGCAGCCGGCTATTCAGAGTTCTTCTAGTAGGTACTCCGGTCATCAGGGTTCTTCTAGTGCCTATTTTAGCGTCATGACAGAGAGTTCATACTGCCCACTAGCTATTCAGGCTTTTCCGGTGGGTATTCAGGCCATCAGGGTCAGACATCAGAGCAACAGTCCACCACTCCGAGAGGTTGCTATGAGTGCCGGGATTCTAGTCACATGAATAGGCACTACCCCAGGCTTCGGGCAAGGCAGTGCAACAGGGTCAGCAACCCATGATTTCAGATCTAGCAGCCGCACCAACCATCCGGCCTCCTAGAGGCGGAGGGCAGGTGGGTAGAGGCCATCCCGGAGGTGGAGGTCAGGCAGGCGGGAGCCAAACATGTGGTGCTCCAGCCAGATTTTATTATTTTTCGGCCAAACCACATGCAGTGGCCTCAGATTCCATGATCACTTGTATTATTTCTATCTACGGTAGGGACGCTTCGGTATTATTTGATATAGGGTCTACCTATCTATATGTATCATCTCTATTTTCTCATTTCCTAGATATTCCTCGTGAGTCTTTAGGTGTACTCCTATTTATGTGTCCACTCTTGTGGACGATTCTGTAGTTGTGGATCAGATTTATCGGTCCTGCGTGGTCACATTATGTGGTTTTGAGACTAGAGCAGAAATTCTGTTACTTGATATGACCGATTTTGAGGTCATCCTGAGCATGGACTGGTTATCCCCATATCACACCATCCTTAATTTCCATGCCAAGACTGATACCTTAGCAATGCCAGGGTTTCCTAGATTGGAGTGGAATGGTTCATCTGCCAGTATATCTAGTCGGGTTATCTCTTTTCTGAAGGATTGACACATGGTCGAGAAGGGTTTCTTGGCTTATGTAGCCTATGTTCGAGATATTACCGTAGAGACTCCGATGATTGATTTAGTGCCAGTAGTTCGAGAGTTTGCCGATGTGCTTCCTTCTAACCTTCTATTCATGCCGCCAGATCGTGATATTGATTTCTACATTGACTTGGCTCCAGGCACTCAGCCTATATCCATCCCACCTGTCACGACCTAAAACCAATCCGGTCGTGATGGCGCCTATCGTGGAACTAGGCAAGCTGAACACTTTCAAATAATTCGATTTTTCATTAAATATTTAGATAATAACCTTTTTCAACAGAAATTCTAAATAAAAGAGAAAATTTCGAAGCAAAAAAAAAATACGGAGACATCGGGTGTCACTAAGTCATGAGCCAATACTACCACAGTTCTGAAATTTAGCAAGACAACATTGTCTGGAAATAGTCAAAAATAGATTAAATGGAAGATAAGGAAGGAGAAAGACGGGGCTGCGATCGCCAGACATCTACCTCGCTATCTCCGAATGATGATCTGCAATAGAAATGGTCAACAACCGCTACCGTGGCCTGAGATACCTGAACCTACACACAAGGTGCAGGGGGTAACGTGAGTACGCCAACTCAGTAAGTAACAAGTTCAAACTATGGACTGATATGTAGTGACGAACTAAACCACAACAGATAACAAATAAAACTATACAGTAAAGTAGACATGCTTTCCATTCAAGTGTTCAGCTCAAAAAGCAAGGTAGATGCAAATCTGAACAATGTAAAGTGATAAGCTCAGCATATCTCTAAGTGCAAATGCATAGAATGCATGAAAATGAACCATGTACTCCCACTCTCAAGTGCTCAACCACTCGGTACTTCCTATGGCCATCCAGCCCAGGGAAATCCATCCCGAAACATACTCGATGCTGACTATATAGTCCCTCGGTACCGAGGAAAAAAGGTAATCCAACCCTGCGGAGAAATCCATCTCCAAGTATCAACACTTCGGACAAATCCATGTATAGGTAAATCCATCCCTCAATAATATTGCGGACAAATACATGTCCAGGGAAATCCATCCCTCAATAATATCATCTGCGCTCACTAGGGGTGTGTTACAGACTCCAGAGGGGCTACTACAACCCAAGCGCTATCACAATCATCAATATAACCACTGTGTCGTGCAACCTGATCCCATATTTGTCACTCATAATCAGGCTCTCGGCCTCACTCAGTCATCACTCTCCAGTCTCACACACACGGGCTCACAATTCCATGAAACTAGCCCGAAACAATGATATGATGTGCCAAATAATAATAACTGAGACCGAGACATGATATGATATGCATGATTAAGACTGAGTATAGAATATCAATGAAACTAATGAGATGAAAGCAAGAAACGACCACTCGGGTCCCAACAGTATCAGCGTGAAGCCTTAACAGGACATCTAACATGATTTACATCACATTTACTTAATCACATGATAGAAACGCGGATATCAACAAGAAAGAATCACTAAGCGGTGCCATGGAGTGAACCGGCCCATAATTCTCGCGGTGCACGCTAGCATGCCCGTCACTTGGCATGTGCGTCACCTAACTACTAATCACATAGCACATAGCTCGGGGTTTCAAACCCTCAAAACCATGTTTGGAAGCGTTACTTACCTTAATCAAGCCAAAATCCTACTTCGCGACGATCTTGCCTCTCGACTCGGCCTCCAAAAGTCCTGAATCTGACCAAAAGCAATACAATACAATCAATATAGGCCAAGGAAACAATTCCAAATGAAAAACTATCAATTTCAACCAAAATCCCGAAATTCACCCAATTTCGGCCCCCGGCACCACGTCTCGAAATCCGAAAAAATCACACAACTAGAAAATCCTTTCACTCACGGGTCTACCCATACCAATTTCACCAAAATCTGACCTCATATGGTCCCCCAAATCCCAAAATTACTCTATCAAGAACTCTTCCATTTTTCCTCCAATATTTCACCCCAATTCCCAATTTAGATGATAGAAATCAAGATACAATCATGGAATTTACCCAAAATCAAGTGAGGAACACTTACCCCCACGAACTCCCTGAAAATGCCTTCAAAAATCGCCCAAATCTATGGTCTCTAGATCAATATATGAAAAATGGGTTCAAACCCTCGATTTTGAATATAATACTGTCTGCCCAGATTTTCTTCATGGCGATTGCGGAATGAGCCTCGCGATCATAGACAGGAAGCCACACATTTTAACCCTACGGGAATGGCCCAAGCTCCACGAGATCGCGGATCACTGCCTTTTAAACCTACGCGATCGCATCCTTCCTCACGTGATTACATAGAGAAATTATCTCCCCTCCTCATCAGCTCGAATCCTCCTACGTGAATGCGGCCTCATCCACGCGATCGTGATGCACAACTTAATTCACTTACACGATCGCTTCCCATACACTGCGACCGCGAAGTTACACCAGCGGTTATCAACCATAAAGAAAAGTGCCAAAACGACCCGTTAACCACCCGAAACTCACCCGAGGCCCCTCGGGACCTCAACCAAGCATACCATCAAGTCCCACAACATCATACGAACTTAGTCATACCTCTGAATCACTCAAAATACAAAATTACCCTCGGATTCAAGCCTAAGAACTTCTAAACTTTCAAATTCCACAAACGACGCCGAAACCAATCAAATCACCTCCGAATGACCTGAAATATTTTGCACACACGTCACAAATGACACTACGAACCTATTCAAACTTCTGGAATTCCATTCCGACATGGATATCTAATTTTCCACTACCGATCAATATCGCAGAATTTCCAACTTTCGCCAATTCAAGCCTAATTCTACCACGGGTCTCCAAAATACATTCTGGGTGTGCTCCTAAGTCCAAAATTACCTAACAGAGCTATCCGAACCATAAAAATCCCAATCTGAGATCGTTTTCTCATAAGTCAACATCCGGTTGACTTTTCCAACTTAACCTTCTAAAATAGAAGCTAAGTGTCTCATTCCACTCCAAAACCACTCCAGACACGAACCAACCAACCCGATGCATCAAAATAAACCTGAATAACACATAAAGAAGCAAAAATAGGGGAAATAGGGCTATAACTCTCGGAACGACCAGCCAGGTCGTTATATCCTCCCCCTGTTAAATAAATGTTCGTCCTTGAACGGGTCTAGAAACATACCTGGAGCCTTAAATAGGTGTGGATATATGCTCCGCATCTCCCGCTTGGTCTCCCAGGTGGCCTCCTCCACAGGCTGCCATCTCCACTGCACCTTTATAGAAGCTATGTCCTTTCACCTCAACCTTCGAACCTGATGATCCAAAATAGCCACCGCCTCCACATCATAAGTCATATCACCCTCCAACTGAACCGAGATGAAGTCCAATACATAGGACGGAAACCCAACATACTTCAGAAGCATGCAAACATGAAATATCGGATGCACACTCGACAATCTGGGTGGAAAAGCAAGCCTATAAGCCACCTCCCCTATCCTCTGCAGCACCTCAAAAGGCCCAATGAACCGAGGGCTCAACTTGCCCCTCTTTCCATACACCCTTCATGGGTGATACCTTCAACAAAACCTTCTCCCCATCCATAAAAGACACATCACGAACCTTCCTGTCCGCATAGCTCTTCTGCCTAGACTACGCCGTGCAAAGCCGCTCCTAAATCAATTTCACCTTATCTAAAGCATCCTGCACCAAGTCTGTACCCAAGAGTCTAGCCTCATCCGGCTCAAAACAACCAACCGGAGATCTACACCTCCTCCCATATAAAGCCTCGTACAGAGCCATTAGAATACTCGACTGATAACTATTATTATATACAAACTTCCGGAGTGGAAGAAACTGGTCCCATGAACCCCCAAAGTCAATAACCCCAAGCGCGCAACATGTCCTCCAAGATCTGAATAGTGCGCTCGGACTACCCGTCCGTCTGAGGGTGAAAAGATGTGCTCAACTCAACCTGAGTACCTAACTCCCGCTGCACGGCCCTCCAGAAGTGCGATGTGAACTGAGTACCTCTATCAGAAATGATGGAAACTGGGACACCATGCAGACGAACAATCTCTCGAATATAAATCTCAGCTAACTGCTCCGAAGTGTAAGTAGTACCAACAAGAATGAAGTGCACGGACTTGGTCAACTGATCCACAATAACCCAAATAGCATCGAACTTCCTCGAAATCCGTGGGAGTCCAACTATAAAGTCCATGGTGATCCGCTCCCATTTCCACTCTGGAATATCTAGCCTCTGAAGCAAGTCAGCCGGTCTCTGATGCTCGTACTTAAACTGCTGATAGTTGAGACACCGAGATACAAATATGACTATATCCCTCTTCATCCGCCTCCATCGATAGTCCTATCTCAAATCCTGGTACATCTTTGCGGCACCCGGATTGATGGAATACCGCGAGCTGTAGGCCTCCTCAAGAATCAACTCCCGAAGCCCGTCCATATTAGGAACATATATCCGGCCCTGCATCCTCATCACACTGTCATCACCGATAGTCACATCGCTAACAGCACCACGCCGGACCTTATCCTGAAGAACGAGCAAGTGTGGGTCATCATACTACCGCTCACTGATACGGTCATAAAGAGAAGACCTGGAGACTACGTAAGCCAACACCCGACTAGGCTCCAAAATATCCAATCTCAAAAGCTGTCCCTCTAAGGCCTGAACATCCAATGGTAAAGGTCTCTCCGCTGATGGAAGATATGGTAAACTCCCCAAACTCTCTGCCCGGTGACACAAGGCATCGACCACCACATTGGCCTTCCCCGAATGGTATAGAATAGTGATATCATAGTCCTTGAGAATCTCCAACCATCTCCATTGACGAAAATTAAGATCATTCTGCTTAAACAGATGCTGCAGACTCCGATGATCAGTATAAATCTCACAATAAACCCCATACAAATAATGACGTCAAATCTTCAAGGCGTGAACAATGGATGCTAACTCAAGATCATGCACCAGATAATTATTCTCATGTGTCTTCAACTGGCGCGAGGCATAGGCAATCACCCTAATCTTCTACATGCCTATCCTAAAAGGCATCACAATACACGGTATAAGAACCTGAAGCTGATGGCAGAACTAACATTGGAGCTGTGGTCAAAGCAGTCTTGAGCTTTTGAAAGCTCTCCTCACACTCGTCTGACCACCTGAATGGAGCACCCTTCTGGGTCAATTTAGTTAAGGGCGAAGCAATAGATGAAAATCCCTCCACAAAGCGATGATAATATCCCACCAAACCAAGAAAGCTCCTAATCTCCATAGCTGAGGATGGTCTAGGCCAACTCTGCACTGCCTCTATCTTCTTCAGATCCACCTGAATACCTTCACTGGACCCCACGTGCCCCAAGAATGCTACCGAGCCAAGCCAAAACTTTCACTTGGAGAACTTTGCATAAAGCTTTTCCTCCCTCAATCTCTGTAATACAGTCCTCAAATGCTGGGCATGCTCATCCTGGATACGAGAGTACACCAGGATGTCATCAATGAACATAATAACAAAGGAGTCCAAATATGGCTTGAATGCACTGTTCATCAAATGCATGAACGCTGCTGGGGCATTGGTCAGACCAAAAGACATCACCAAGAGCTCATAATGTCCATAAAGGGTCCTAAAAGCTAGCTTAGGAATATCCGAATCCTGAATCTTTAGCTGATGATACCCGGTCCTCAAATCAATCTTAGAGAGCACCCTTGCTCCCTGGAGATGGTCAAATAAATCATCAATACGAGGCAAAGGATACTTGTTCTTGACTGTGACCTTGTTCAACTGCCTGTCGTTAATACACATTCTCATGGAACCATCCTTCTTCTTCACAAATAGAACTGGTGCACCCTAAGGTGACACACTAGGACGAATAAACCCCTTATTAAGGAGTTTCTGAAGATGTTATTTCAATTCCTTCAACTCCGCCGGTGCCATACGATACGGTGGAATAGAAATAGGCTGAGTGCCTGGCATCAAATCAATACCAAAGTCAATATCCCTGTCAGGTGGCATGTCCGGCAGGTCTACAGGAAACACATCCGGAAAATCACGGAGCACTGGAACAAAATCAATAGTGGGAGTCTCTGAACTGACATCCCTCACAAAAGCCAAATAAGATAGGCAAACCTTCTCAACCATACGCTGAGCCTTCAGGTTTGAAGTCACCCTACTAGGCACATAATCTATGGAACCACTCTACTCAACCCTCAGAAATCCCGGCATCGCTAAGGTGATATGGAGATAACCAATCCATGCCCAATATCATATCGAAGTCAACCATACTGAGCAATAAAAAATCCACTCTGATCTCCAGACCCCCAATAGACACCACACATGACCGATACACGCAGTCCACAACAATAGTATCGCCCACAGGAGTAGACACATGAATAGAGGTAACTAAGGACTCACGGGGCATATCCAAAAAATGAGCAAAATATGATGAAACATATGAATATGTGGAACCAGGGTCAAATAAGACTGAGGCATCTTGTTGACATACTGAAACAATACTTGTAATCACGGCATCTGAAGCCATATCATCTAGTATGGCTGGGAGTGCATAAAAATGGGCCTGACCACCACCGGATCGGCCTGCCCCTCTAGGACGACTCCTAGATGACTGACCCCTACCCCTAGCTTGCTGGGCAGGTGGTTAAGTGAATGGTGCTGAAGCCGAAGGCTGACTCCTTTGCTGGGATAAACCTCCCGTGAGGCGGGGACACAATCTATTGATATGACCCAAATCTCCACACTCGAAACGAACTCTACCGGCAACTGGCAATGGGGACTGAAGGGAGCCCCAAACACTGGATACCTACTAGAAGAACCAAGCATAGATGAGCCCTGAGCTGATGGTGCACGGGGATGAACTCTGGGCTGGGAGGGCACTGAATGATGAGTGACCCTGATAAGAATTGTGAGAACCATGTCCCGATAATGCACCACGGTGAACCGGGCGAGCTGACTGAGCAAGTCTGAATGGACGACCTCTGTCGTGCTGAAACTGACCTCTTGAAGGAATACCACCAAAACTACCAGATCCCCGAGGCATCTTGGCCTCCCTGTCAACTCACTCCTGGTAGCGAACTAACTTTATCTCTCAGGCTATGTGAAGCACCTCCTCAAAAGAAGAACCATACACCCTCTCTCTGGTCATAAGAATCTGTAGCTGATATGCGAGGCCATCCATGAACCTCTTGATCCTCTCCTTATCTGGAGGAACCAACCAAATAGCATGACGGTCTAGCTCTGAAAATCTCATCTCATACTGCGTCACAGTCATATCATCCTGATGCAACTGCTCGAACTTCCTACACAGCTCCTCTCTGCGGGACTGTGGCACATACTTCTCTAGAAAGAGAACGAAAAACTGCTTCCAAGTAAGGGACACTGCACCAACAGGCCTATGCCTCTCATAAGCCTCCCACCAAGTAAAGGCAGCTCCTGAGAACTGGAAGGTAGTAGATGAGACCCCACTGGTCTCCAGAATGCCTGCTGTCCGAAGAATACGCTGACACTCTCCAAGAAACCCTGGGCGTCCTCGCCGTATGCACCCCTGAAAGTCAAAGGCCGAAGTCTATCAAACCTCTCCAATCTACGCTGCTCATCATCAAGCATGACTGGAACCACATAATCCTGAGCAGGTGCAACCGAATGGGCTGGTGGTGCCTCCGGTGTCTGAAGTCCCTGAACAACCTGCTCAGGTGTACGGGCGGAAAGTAGCTGCAGCCGTAGTAACTGAGATCGCCTGAGCTAGGCCAGTGCACACTAATAGAATCTAGGTTAGGGCCTCCTGAAGGCCAGGAATCACAATAGGCACAGAGGGTGCCTGAGCTGGTCCCACTGGAGTACCTGCCGCTGGGACCTGATCTGGAGCAACTGGAGGGTCTACAGTTACTGCCCCGGCTGCTGCGCGGGCTGCACCCCTACCCCTATCACAGCCTCGGCCTCTCACGGGCCTAACTGGTGGCTGTTCATCCTATCCGGTAGCACTTGTCCTCATAATCTGTGAGAGAATGAAACAATAGAAGTTTAGTTCCCAGAATCAATGGATTCGCACGACAATAATTCAAGAATGTAAGATTTTTCCTAAGGGTTCTGCAGTCTCTCGAAGATAAGTACGGACGTCGCCACAGCGATCCGCAAGACTCTACTAAACCTTGTCATGACTTGTGAGACCTATATAACCTAGGTTCTGATACCAACTAGTCACGACCCCGATCGTGATGGAGCCTATCGTTGAACTACGCAAGCCGGAACACTTTTAAAATATTCGATTGTTCATTAAAATTTTTAGATAATAACCTTTTTCAACCGAAATTCTAAATAAAAGAGAAATTTCAAAACAAAAAAAAATACAGAAATTTAAACCCCAAAATCGGGTGTCACTAAGTCATGAGCCAATACTACCACAGTTCTGAAATTTAGCAAGACAACACTATTTGGAAATAGTCAAAAATACACTAAATGGAAGATAAGGAAGGAGAAAGACGGGGCTGCGATCGCCAGGCAGCTACCTCGCTATCTCCGAATGATGGTCCGCAGCAGAAATGGTTGAGATACCTAAATCTGCACACAAGGTGCATGAGGTAACGTGAGTACACCAACTCAGTAAGTAACAAGTCCAAACTATGGACTGATAGGTAGTGACGGACTAAACCTCAACGGATAACAGATTAAACTGTACAGTAAAGTAGACATGCTCTCCATTCAAGTGTTTAGCTCAAAAATCAAGGTAGATGCAAATCTGAACAATGTAAAGTGATAAGCTCAGCAGATCTCTAAGTGAAAATACATAGAATGCATGAAAATGAACCATGTACTCCCACTCTCAAGTTCTCAATCACTCGGTACCGCATATGGCCATTCGGCCCAGGGAAATCCATCCCGGAACATACTCGATGCTGACTATGTCGTCCCTCGGTACCGAGGAAAAATGGTAATCCAATCTTACAGAGAAATTCGTTTCCAGGTATCAATACTTCGGAGAAATCCATGTCCAAGGAAATCCATCCCTCAATAATATCATCTGCGCTCACTGGGGGTGTGTTACAAACTCCGGAGGAGCTCCTACAGCCCAAGTGCTATCACAATCATCAACATAACCGCTGCGGCGTGCAGCCCGATCACATATCTTTCACTCATAATCAGGTTGTCGGCCTCACTCAGTCATCACTCTTCAGTCTCACACACACGGGCTCACAATGCCATGAAACTAGCCCGAAACAATGATATGATGTGCCAAATAATAATAACTGAGACAGAGACATGATATGGTATGCATGATTAAGACTGAGTACAGAATATCAATGAAACTAATGAGATGACATCAATAAACGACCACTTGGGTCCCAACAGTATCGTTGTGAAGCCCTAACAGGACATATAGCATGATTTATAGCACATTTACTTAATCACATGATAGAAACGCGGATATCAACAAGAAAGAATCACTAAGCGGTGCCATGGAATTAACCGTGCCATAATTCTTGCGGTGCACGCCCGCATGACCGTCACTTGGCATGTGCGTCACCTCAATACTAATCACCTAGCACATAGATCGGGGTTTCGAACCCTTACAACCAAGTTTGGAAGCATTACTTACCTCAATCAAGCCAAAATCCTACTCCGCAACGACCTTGCCTCTCGACTGGGCCTCCAAATGTCCCGAATCTGACCAAAAGGAATACAATGCAATAAATATAGGCTAAGAAAACAATTCCACACGAAAACTATCAATTTCAACCAAAATCCCGAAATTCACCCAATTCTGACACCCGAGCCCACGTCTCGAAATACGAAAAAAATCACAAAACTAGAAAACCCATTCACTCACGAGCCTATGCATACCATTTTCACCAAAATCCAACCTCATTTGGTTCCTCAAACCCCCAAATTACTCTCTCAAGAACTCTCTCATTTTCCTCCAATTTTTCACCCCAATTCCCAATTTAAATGATATAAATCAAGATACAATCATGGAATTTACCCAAAATCAAGTGAGGAGCACTTACCCCACTAAACTCCCTGAAAATGCTTCAAAAATCTGGTCTCTAGCTCAAAATATGAAAATTGGGTTCAAACCCTAAATTTTTAATATAACATTGCCTTCCCAGATTTTCTTCATCGCGATCGCGGAATGAGCCTCGCGATCGCGAAGCACAAACAGGCAGCCCCACACTTTAAACCTACGCGAATGCGCCCAGCTCCAGCAATCGCGGATCACTGACTTTTTAACTACGCGATCGCATCCTTCCTCACATGATCATGTAGAGCAATTATCTCCCCTCTTCATCATCTCGAATCCTTCTACGCGAACGCGGCCTCAGCCACGCGATCGCGATGCACAACTTAATTCACTTACGTGATTACATCCCATGCATTGTGACCGCAAAGAACAAAAATTACCTCTGCCCCACATAAACCTATGCGATCGCGGACCTACCCACGCGATCGCGTATAAGGAAACCAGAAAGTTACACCAGCAGTTATCAACCATAAAGCAAAGTCCAAAAATGATCCATTATCAACCCGAAACTCACCCGAGGCCCCCTGGGACCTCAACCAACATATCATACGAACTTAGTCGCAACTTCGAATCGCTCAAACGAACATGAAAACACCAAATTACCCCGGATTCAAGCCTAAGAGCTTCTAAACTTTCAAATTCCACAAACGACGTCGAAACCTATCAAATCACCTTCGAATGACCTGAAATTTTTCACACACGTCAAAAATGACACTACAAACCTATTCCAACTTCCGGAATTCCATTCCGACCCCGATATCTAATTTTCCATTGTTGACCAAAATCGTCGAATTTCCAACTTTCGCCAATTCAAGCTTAATTCTATCACGGGTCTCCAAAATACATTCCGGACGCGCTCTGAAATCCAAAATCACCTAACAGAGGTATACGAACCATAAAAATCCCAATCCGAGATCGTTTTCTCATAAGTCAACATCTGGTTGACTTTTCCAACTTAAACTTCTAAAATAGAGAGTGTCTCATTCCACGCCAAAACCACTCCAGACCTGAAGCAACCAACCCGATGTAAGCTGAATAATGATGTGCCGTAGAATTTCGGCACATTTGATACCAATTACATAGACTTTAGATCATCTTTCAATGCATTTTGAGTCAATTCTTATGAAGTTTTGATGTTTTGCAGTGCATGAGGCCTGAGGACCCAAAACACGGAAAAGAAGTCAGAAAGCCACAAAAGAGTAGAAATGAGGCAATTGTGCGGTCGCATAAATCATATGCGGACCACATAAATTGTATGCGGACCGCATAACAATCGCCAATTGAAGCAGATGTTTTGGTAACTGAAGAGGTGAAAATGCGATCCGTTATGTGGTCGCATAACACCTAAGCGGACCGCATAACTGAGATCAATGAAGCTGAGAGGCACTTCTGCGGAGGAATATGCGATCGCATAATGGTTATGCGGACCGCATAACTGAAATGCAGCCAAGAACTGGGTTTAGAAACTTGAAGATTATGCGATGAATTTGAAGATAGGCAGACCGCATACGTGATATGCGACCAGTATGCGGTCGCATAACTGCTTTGCAAGGACATTTTTGTCTAATTTTGGCTCCGACTTTTAGCCCACTATAAATAGATTTACTAGAGTTTTTGTGGGTCATCTTTTCTGAAAAAGAGACTACAATTGAAGGCATTGAATATTCATTATTTTGGAATCTTTAGAAGAAAGATTCTTCCACTTTTGTAAGAATTATGACTTTAATTATTGTTCTATTTTTGTATTTTAGTATGAGTGGCTAGTTTTAAATACTAAGGCTGTGGACCCTAAATGGGTGTAATGTTAATGGGTGTTTACCATTGAATATATATATAATGGTTGGTTGATATTTATTTACTTCTCATTCTTCATTTATTGTCGGTGGTTGCAAACATTAACAAATGCCATTTTACTCTTTCTTTACTTGGAAAAATGGGTTAGGGTTTGGTAGAAGTGAATATAAAAAACTCAAGGCTTTAAACCTTGTTTAATAGAATCACATAGGAATAAGTGGATTCTATTTGGCATAAATTGATTATTCTTAATTGCAACTCTTTTATATTTGGAAAAATCGTAAAGAGGAAATAGTACTCAACTATTGGAAAATATTGAGTAGTCATTTAGAAATCATATTCATATCAAAAGACCTCCCATTAGAAATATATCATATTAACATCGATAACATTACATTCCATTGAAGGGGACACAACCTTGGTTTCTTTAATCAAATTAATTACAATCTCACAATATTATACTTGTCTTCATTTCACTCAATTACAACACTCTTTTTAGCTAATGGTATAGAATTATGATTTAAGTTAAGTTTCACACTACTCAAGTAATCTTTTCACAACTATTCCCCATGGGATTCGACCCCGACCTAGTTGGGTTATTGTATTTGACATCGACCACTTTTCACTATTTATTAAGGTGTAATTTGAGCGTATCAAATTTTGGCGTGATAGGACTTGTTAAGGGGAGAGGCTTGAACATTGAGGAAGATGACCTTTACGGCCCGCATAACTGGTTTGCGGTCCGCAAAGTCATCGCAAAAGAAACCCTAGGTGGCCTAGTCTAAGTGCAACAATGCGAGACATTATGCGATCACAAAAGAGTTTTGCGGGCCGCATAACTACCGCAAACGCGGTCAGATAAAATGCTTTCTTGGGTGAAATTATGCGATCTCTTTGCGGTTGCAAAACAAGTTATGCGATGGTTTTTGTGATCGCAGAAATCCTTCAGTGTGGTGTGTGCAAATATGCGATGAGTTTGCGGTCCACAAAGTGGATTTGTGACGGCAAAACCCATCGCATAACTTGTTTTTCTCTGTTAATTTTCCTTTACATGCTTTTTATGCTATGACCACCACTCACGCACTCTTTTATTGTAGAAATGGCACCAAGGAAAGCTATTCCAACGCGATCGCCACCTGCTCGTGGAAAGAAAAGAGCTACTCTAAGACAACAAACACAACAGTCTAAACGTCCACGGCTGGAATCCACCTGCAAACACTTCTGAGCACTCCTCCTAGTCTGAAGAGGAGGGGGCACATGCTGACATCTTGCCATCAGTTGACTTACAAGCTGAAGCAACGCGAAAGAGTGGGGAAGATTTGAGATTTGGGGTCCCAGGCTCATGGAACCTATACAAAGAGGGGATAAAGAAGAGAAACATTCTTGAGGCGAAGCAGTTGAGCCTGAATCGTCTGAAAGAGGACTACCCTCACATACTTGAAAACATTCAGAAGAGGAAATGGGGATTCTTCACGGACGCCCTAGATGGCTACAATGAAACACTTGTGAGGGAGTTCTATGCTTCTTATTCTGCCTCAAGAAATGCTGAGCAAAGGCGGAATAAGATATTTCTAGACTCCATTTTAGTTCGAGGGGTTCAGGTTCTCTGTGACGCAAGCACCATCAATGATCTATTATTTGCGGGCTGGTCGTCAGGCACATCTGAATATGATGCAAAAGTAACCAACAAAGATAACAAGAGTTCTTGGATCGCATCCGTCATAGAAAAGAGGACCCCTCCTGGATCGACCCGCGCCACAAGATTTACAAACGGGATCTCACCCAAGAGGCCCGATATTGGCTCAGCTTTGTTTGCTCCCGTATGATGCCGAGTAGGAATGAGACATATCATCAACATTGAAAATGCCATCATCATTGCATGCATCATGGCGGGCATCAAGATTGATGTGGGACACATTATCTTCAAGGAGCTGGGAATCAGGGAAAACCAAAAGCAAACCTCTGTTCCTTTCCCATGTTTGATCACAACTCTTTGCAAAGATGTAAATGTTCCACCTGTACCGAAGCATGATATATTTGAGAAAGCTCTCCAGTGTATTGAAATCACTCGGATAAGTGATGCAGTAGACAGGGAGACAAAAATCTGACTTGAGTCCTCACTCCCTCACTCATCAAACTCACCAGCACCTGCTCCTGCTCCCCCATCACTGCCTGATACTCCGGCTGCTCCTGATGCTCCAGCTACTTCCTCAACCATTCCTCAGCCAAGAAGGGCACATCCACCTGTTCCCCTGCCATATATCTCAAACCTGTGTCTACTAGCCCAGCATGACACCGTCAAGGTGGACGGGCTGACGAAGGATCTCCCCAATCTCATCAGGCAAGCCTTGGCGCGCATCCTTATGCACTTTGAAGTGCGACTTGGAAAGGCTGAGAGAGGTGAGGTTGGAGATATGCCACAGCTCAGGAAAGACGTTAGTGAGCTGAAAGCGGAGCTGCACAAGCTGCGGAACTTGGAATTTAATTTGACTTCCCTCCTTCCGGAGGGAGGTGAGCAGGGTACATGCACCTTCATTCCAGGCTTAGATTCGGACTTCTCAAACCTAATAACAGCCCTGGAGGTACAGGGTGCCAAGACTTCAAAGATCCAGCTTCCATTGTTCACATTAACACTCCTTCAGAGGAGGATTCCGGAGAGTCAGAAGAAGAATCTAATGACAAAGCGACTGATGATGAGGAAATAAATGTGGATGCATTGGTGGAGGAGACTGAGGGTCAGCGGGGTTATAAGGGTAAGCAGGTGGTCGCTTGTACAGAGAATGCTCCTACAGAGGCTCAGGTTGGAGAGTAGAAAGACGTGCAGAGAGCAATTGCACGGTCACTTGCTGACATGAAGGCCCATCCAGCGACCCCAAAGGCATCACTGGGAGAGTCCAGCAACTCCCAAACTCAAGTGTCAGCCTCACAGCAGGTGAAGCTTCCTGATCCAGCCTCATAGACCACTACCACACAGTCTGAGGCTCCGCTTGCTAGTGTCATAGAGCCATAAGTTGATCCCACAACTGCCCAGCATGCTCCAGACCCTCCGAGCGCTTAGTGCGCCCCAGGAATCCCCTAAACTTTGCTTTTCAATTTTTATACATCGGGGAAAATGCATGTTCTTAAGTTGGGGGTGGGGTAAATATATTTTGTGTAAGTAGTTGTATGAAAAAATTCTGCATAAATCCTTTGTCTTTAATAGCATAGACTAGTAGCTAGTAATGAATTCCCCTTGGTTTTTCTTCGTCGGGTTCTTTTGGAAGGGTGTAATAGTAGAACCATGGCAGTAGCATGGAACGTTTTGACTTGTTTGGTGTGATTGTATAGTTTCAAGCATGTAAGGAACTTTTTACGAATAAATTGTACCCTTCCTTCTTTGGGATATATAAAAAAATGTTTTTATGGTTAGTCATTCTTGTGAACTTGAGGCTGGCTCTTTGACTTTATGTCTACTTAGAATCTTACATATCATATGATAAAAGCTGTGAGTTGCCTTGCATTCACTTGAGGGCTGGAACTATGTTGAGTCGAATAGTTCATGCATCGTGAGTGAGTGAGGATTTGTGTAAATAATGCGCATACTTAACTTGTGATGTCTAGAACTTGCTCGGTTGGTTTCTTTGTGCAAATCGGAGGCTAATGGTTGGACGTTGAGATGATCTTAGGCTATCTTTGTGACTGCTAGCTAATTTTGACCAAAAATTGACCTTTCCGGTACATAAATTACCCTAGTTACCCCCGTTGAGCCTTTAACATTTTCTTTGGATACCATATTAAAAACCTTTACCCCATTGTGAAATAATTCCTTCTTTTGAACCTAACCCTCCTGAGTAAGAATGAGGCTAAAAGCCTAAGTTGGGGGTGTCAGTACAAAGTGGAAATTGGAAAGGTCGATACTGTTCCTCAAAGTTGTATATATATGAAGAAACTCAAGCTCCGAAAAGAAATGCTTTTATAAAAATAAAAAAATAAAAAAAAGAAAAAGAAAAAGAGAAAAAGTGGAATCTTGTAGAAATTTAAGAAACACTTTGAGGTAGTTCGATGTCGGTAACTCGAGGTCAATAAATGCTATGTAGTGAAGAAGCAAAGTATATGTAGAGTTAAAGGAGGGTATAGCCACTACGTTCCCAGATATTCATCCAACCCGTCCCGAAGCCTAAATTACAACTTGTGAAAAGTCCTAGGTGATCTACAACCAATCATTCCTGAGATAGCAACAAGTTAAAATAAGGGCAAGCATATGGACTGATACTAACATGCAGCATTCGTTCTGAGTGAAAGAGTGTTTGATTGCATCCCCCGTAAATATGTGTGAGTTCGGGATTTTCTTTGTTGTGAGCGTGCATGAATTGCAAGATTTAACAGAAGTTAGGTTCTTGAAGTAGAATACAAGTGCACTTAGCTGAGAGTAACATTTTGTCAGTTTCGTCGAGGCTCAAAGTTCACAAGCTGATTAGTCGCTTTGTTAAGTGATAATTGTCTTCCCAAGAAGGGTAAATAAATGAAGTTACATGCTTGTTAACTGATAGTAAAAACCATCCACGGTCACTACTGTTTCGTGACTTCGATAAGAGTTTAGGATAGAATAAGTTTTGTTCTAGTTGCTTGAGGACAAGCAAAAGTTTAAGTTGGGGGTGTTGATGTGCCGTAGAATTTCGGCACATTTGATACCAATTACATAGACTTTAGATCATCTTTCAATGCATTTTGAGTCAATTCTTATGAAATTTGATGTTTTGCAGTGCATGAGTCTTGAGGACCCAAAAACACGGAAAAGAAGTCAAAAAGTCATAAAAGAGAAGAAATGAGGCAATTATGCAGTCGCATAAATCATATGCGGACCACATAACAATCGCAAATTGAAGTAGATGTTTTGGTAACTGAAGAGGTGAAATGTGATCCATTATGCGGTTGGATAACACCTATGTGGACCGCATATTGAATGCATAACTGAGATCAATGAAGCTGAGAGGAACTTATGCGGAGGATATGCGGCCGCATAATGGTTATGCGGACCGCATAACTGAAATGCAGCCAAGAACTGGGTTCAAAAACTTGAAGATTATGCGATGAATTTGAAGATATGCAGACCGCATAACTGCTCAACAGGGATATTTTTGTCCAATTTTGGCTCCGACTTTGAGCCCACTATAGATAGGTTTACTAGGGTTTTGTGGGTCATCTTGTCTGAAATAGAGACTACAATTGAAGGCATTGAATATTCACTATTTTGGAAGCTTTAGAAGAAAGATTCTTGCACTTTTGTAAGCATTATAAATTTAATTATTGTTCTATTTTTGTATTTTAGTATGAGTGGCTAGTTTTAAATATTAAGGTTGTGGACCCTAAATGGGTGTAATGTTAATGGGTGTTTACCATTGAATATATATATAT